>JAPFTC010000122.1:0-268012 GCA_030779165.1 Fusarium sp. MBC 441
TACCGTATCCTCTCAACTAATTCAGACAGCGTTAATGCGAGCCTAATGACCCACAAGCCAGTGCCTTTGATTGGGAGAATTGTTATGACGGGTAACAATGGGGGAAAAGTGGAATAATGGAGCAAATTGTGCGTTAGCTCTGTCTGAATTTGTTGAGAGGATACGGTAGTGAGGCGGTATTTGACCAAATTTCTTACCATCACACAATAGGGAGGCTCTGTCTATTCTCGCCCATCTGTCGAGTCTAACAAGCCGATGAAACGCAGCTCAGTAACAGTGTGAGACATTAGATAAGTTAGCATCAGCTAATTAAGCTCACAGAGGTGGATGTCTGCATAGAAAGCATGTTTCACTAGGTACAAAGAGATATGCATGAAATAGTCCATCATATGTCGCTGCAAGACAAGGGAAACCAATAAACGAAATACAATGAAAGACTGAAACTATAGGAGAAGCCATTGCATGGCTAAAGACTCTTATACTCAGAATGGAACGTAGCGCTCTTGGTTGCAACCGCTCCCCAAGAAGCTGCCTGACAACAAGCCAAACCCACCAATGCAATAGGTGGGGCCTTGTCCTTTAGACTCGAGGCTGTGAAATAGCCAATCGTGGCGAGAGTCTCAAGAAAATTGTCAATGGCAGCAGTAATCAAGATCTCTTCATCGTGGTCTTTCCAGGAAGTGGCATCCAACTGCTTTGCATAGATGGCGCTGTACAATGAAAAGTTGACGAGTGCTGATATCAGATCAATGCATTGAATGATCTGGTCAGCGACCGGGTTTTCCATTCCGAGCTTCGTGGCCAGCAGGTAAAGGGCGTTGGATGCAAGACGGAAGCACTTAACAGCAATGGTGATGTCGATAAGTTCCTTGCCAGGAGTATCGTCCGCTGCCGGGTTGACGAGCAGATCTTGGTACAAGGAAAATGCATCGACGACCATTCCGAAAAGCTCCATGATGGCGGAAGGAGAAAGTGAGCTTACTCCTGCTGAGACTCCTCCGCTGGCCATCTTCCACGCAAGCTTGACGTTCTTGATGGAAACGCTGATGACTGCCGCACCACATCCACATCCAAGGACCACAGTGGATATGTCCTTCAGGGTTTGTTTGCTTGCCACTTGGACACTGGTCGTTGATGTTTCGCCCCTCTTGGCGGCAATGATGGACTCAAGTAGGTTTGAATCAATCTTTTCGAATGTTGGCGTTTTTGCGCCGGTTACAATCTTGATGATGAAGGTGGAAGGGATCGCAATGAGCAGTGCCACGGCTTCGAAAAGTGTCAAGTCCTTCCCCTTGCTGATGAACTTGTAGAAGCTGTTCAAGAATCCTCCGGAAAGTCTGTGTTGAAATGCATTAGAAAGTCTCCTTGATATTGAGGGATTGTAGGTTTCTTACTTCATGTTCCCGAATGCTTTGATGACTAGGACAAGTTTGGCGACGACACTGACGATAGCTTGAAGCAGCTTCTTCACTATTTCCAGAATATTGACCAGAAGGTTACCTCCTAGTCGACTCAATAGAGCCTCCTGCGAAAGGTTCTTATCCTCCTTGAAGAGAATGGCGATGTCTTTGGCGAGATCATCGACGAGATTATTGAAGCTAGCCAAGACTGGTTCAACTCTATCTTTCCAGATATTGACCAACTCAGCACTTTGCTTGTCTGTGACTGTAGAGAAAAGAGGTTAGAATGTGATGGCTTCGAGGCTTTAGTAACGTACCTGTGGAGGAATCTGTCGTAGCCACTGTTTGTTTGGCGTTTCCATTCTTCATTCGTTCTCCAGCCCATTTGCCCGGTGCACTATCCTGAAGATCTCTGTTGTCGGCATTCTCCGCCTGCTTCTTAGAATCAACCTTGCGCATGAACTCTGGCTTTCTGGCAGCACCTGTTGCTTTGGCAACTGTGGTCTGGATGTTCGCAAACAAACTGCGTTCATGTGTAAGCAAAGAGTCTCATAACCAGTTGTGCACAACATACTTGTCGATCGTGGTGTTAAATCCTTCAACCCTGTTCGCGGCGGTATCAAAGGCAGCGTTCACCAAGCTGACAACAGTGTCTTTGGTCTCAAGAACATCGCTCCAGCTGAACATAAACCCTACAAACTTGCAGAGCTTATCCCACCCGATCTTCAATCTTTCCCAGACCTGGTTCAACGTCAGTGATGTTATAGCTAGATGTAGCATTTCACTCACCCAGGAAGCCGCCTCAGTGACCTTCTCCACGCAGTCAAGTACAAAGCTGACGACCTTTCCACCGATGTCGCAAACGAACTCCCACACGTCCCCTAGGATCCTGAAGTTAGCCAATGTTGACAGGGTGAGGACTGGGACAGACTTACCAGCTTTGCGCACAATCCAATCCTTTACTTTCTGAGCTTTGAGCCGAAGCCATAAGAAAGCGTCCATGAACACGTTACCCGTCCACTGAGGGCCTGACTTGATTGCCACCACTGGCTCGCTTCTCGGTATAACAGAGCCATCTTTCGGGAGCGTTTTGTAAGCATCTTTGATGGCTGCGAAACATGTCGAGGCGTTTTTGATATCATCTTGCGTAGGTCTTGGCCCTTCTCCCCAAATGGATTGGCCATCAGGGGTCTTCGCATCCAGCAATGCTTTTTCACTGTCCAGGGAGCTCATCCGAGAAAGCACCTTTCGAGCAGGGTCAATTTTGACACTGGCCATCTCAAGGGTCTTTGGAGCAGCATTGCGTAATCCTTGAACGGTGATCGGTTGGCTGGTGATGCTATTGGTGGGTATGATGAGGCCAATTTCTCCCGCAATGTCGAGTGAGTGCCATGATCCTCCCGAGGTGAGCATGGTTGTGCGTCCATTAATGATGACAGGTAGTGTGGATGGAACTTGAAGCTTCAATTTACCATTGACAACAGGATTCTTGTCAGAATCCAAGGCTGTGATGTTGACGGTGTAGCTCTCAAATGGGGTCATCTCGCCACTGGACTCGACATAAAAAGGTTCATGTCGCCAGATCCCAGTGTCAAGTGCTTGCTGTAGCAAGGCTAGGTTTCCCCTCTCATCGTTGCAGACGACAGAGTGTTGAAAGGCTTTGTTTGTAGACGAGATTAAAGCTGTGAAGGATGTCGCTGATCCAGAAGGGAGGATAGGAGCTGCGCGTGCATTCTCAAGATCGTCGATCTTGGCGGTGAGAAAGGCGAGTTCGTCCTGTGCATTGAATGCGAACAAGGACACATGCGTCTCTGTTTGGCTGACATGGAGGTCCCTGGCACCAGTCAAACAATCATCATTGTTGATTGTGATAGGGGTGAAGCCTTTGTAGGCAGTGAGCTGCTTGGAACGGATTAGGCGCACGCCCGTACCGCAGCCAAGCAGGAGAGAAGAGCGATTGTCGTTGTCCGTATAGTCGGTAAAGGTTTCGATAGATGAAGCATCTACAGACGGTCAGCGATAGCTCCCATCTGTGTAACAAGTTCGACGTACCTTGTGGACAAGCAATGTCAAATTGGCTGGCCGTTCCGCGATCACCTTTCTGCTCACCCGGCCGCACGAAGACAGCGTACAATGATCTAGCATGGAATTATGAGCATCAAAAATCAAAAGGCCAAGATTAATTGGAGGAAGACGAGATCTAAACGGTTCTAGGAGAATAAGTAAGCACGTACCGTGTACCGTCTTGGTCAGTAAGGTATATCAAGCTAGATAGAAGGACAAGAGCATCAGAGCATTGCACCACCCGTTTGACAGTTTGGACTTACCCGTGGCCGAAAACGCCAGCATATGCTGGGGCAATGTCCAGTATCTTCTGCACATTCACAGGAAGTTTGAGTTCATTGCGAATTTCCCAGTCATCCTCCTCCAGAATCACGCGAACCTGGGCAAGGTCCGAGTTGCTTGCCGTGCGGCTCAGGGGCTGGTGCATCAGGTAGATTGCCGGGTATCCAAACCCACCGGAACCATAAGGACCCTATGTTGTCAGTAACTAGCCCTTGCTTTCATTATCGAGCCCAAACTTACAATAACGATGTCATGCACTCGTCCCACGGGTCGTGGCTGCAAGGTCCCTAAGTTCAGCGTATCGCTAAGCTTGAACGGGTAAACAATCCAGAGCATAGAGTTCCTGTCATCTATCTTGGTTGAGAAGGATAGATAAACAGTCAAATCCTCACTTTGTCGCACATCAAACGCTTCGATGAGAGTGCCTGGAGCGAGGTTCAGAAGCTCAGAGAGATCAAGCAAGACACGTTGTCCGCTCCCGTCCACCTGGCAACCTGTTAAAATTGTGACAAGACTCAGAGCGGGTTTTTTGTCAACTTACCCTAATGAGCTGCAGTTTGGGTACTTCATGGTTGCTCAGGGCAAAGACGGCGGGATGCTTGCTCAAATCATCGACGCAGGCGCGAAACTTTCTCCCAGAGGGCACGTTGATAGCTTCGGCGTAGTTCGTCATCAACTCTGAGTCCCACTTGATGGAAGCCATGATGACTCTTGCTGAGCTCGTGGAGATCTGTAAAGAAGATTGAAAGGTTTGAGAAAAAGCGAGTACAAATGGGTACTCGATGAATGTTGCGGGAGTTTTGGCTCGGGCAGAACAATCTCGTATAAGTATTGCAGATGAGTACTACTTCTTCTTAATGGTCACAATCTACAGTCCATATCTGTCCTCGTGCCTTCGGTCTAAGATATCTGTACCATGGAGTGACGGCTGAGGGGTAAGGAAACGTCCAGACTCTCATACCCGAAAGTGGCGAGCTGAGCCCAGCTGTCGGCTATTTGACTTTGCTGCCCGGCAAGGCCTGGGCTACACACATCTGCCCATTATCATGGCATATTGCGACGCTTCAGCTCTGAAGAAGTGAGCCACAGGCTCAGAAGAGCAGCTCGGTTAGCATGAAGAAGTTGAGGCTGCGATATGCCTGAACTATCATCGAGGGAAATTCCGCATCGGGTCAGAAGTTCGACTAGTAAATGCAGCTAATGTGATGAGGTTTAGAGTTGTGGTGCTCAGACTAACTGAAACAATAGTCATGTGGCGTTTTAAGCTTAGCTGAGTGCATGCCAATGGATGTTCAAGTCACTCAACAGATTCATCTTTACCCAATGTCGGTCAAATAGGAGAGATAGCCTAGTCTTTCTCTACGGAGGCATGTTAAACAGTTACATCCCAAGATGGAGAGGGGGCGTCATTTCATGGAGCTGAATCGCTTCGTATAACTGGATACCTGAGTGATATGAGGAGTGTCAGGCGCCCGTAAGCTCATTCCAGACCACTCCAATTTACTCACCCCAGACACTGTTCCGAAGTATGGGCGGGTCTGGATGTCATATTTGGCACCCTTATGCATACCCCTTAGCCTGTTTCGTAGCTAGCACCTAATTGGCCCTGGCCGTTCTGGTCAGCCAAGACCTCCGCCGTGTGTATGTCTCAGGTGAGAGTTACCGTTGAGTATATACCTCCTCTCATTCGGATACACAAGACGTTCCCCCGACGAGGAAAACCAAGTGCAATCTCACCAGATTTAAGCCGGTATCCTTGATGCGTTATGGGTTGACATTTATGTTCATTGACAATGTGGCAGATGGCCTCTCTCGGAGACCTGATATCAAGCTAGAACAAAATCTTGACCAAAGCGACCAACGGTCACGGGCCGCGCGGGAAGTGAGGTTAGCGCAATCGGTTCCATGTCACCGACTATTGGTGGCGTTTCGATAGTTCTGGAGGGACACTGATACTCTGATGCAGGAGAGGGGCCGCTACCGGATCGACTCAACACATCCGGACTAGACGGTGGGTCTGAGTACCCTTGCTCAAGCTCACTTATTGGCTATAGACTGTTGTTAAAGACCTTGACTATGGGAAGATTATAGGATAGCTAATCGGGCATTGCAGAAGAGAGGCTAGCAGGGATGCTTCCAGTCCGAATGTATTGAGTCGATACGGTAGCCTATTTTCTTCAGCCAGCCAGCTTCCTCAGCCAGCCCTGTTGCTTCAGCCAGCCTGTTTCCTCCAGCAGCCTGCGATCTAGACTTTTCTATCCGAGTCCTATGTGCAGCTTCATCCCTCTCCTTACCTTCATCCATCAGGCTCGTTCTATAAAGATGGCCACTCCGACAGTAACCCGATGCATAGGCACAGAGCTCTTTGCACTTTCCAATCAACGCACCCTTGACAAACTCATCTCGTACAACTTTCTCTCATCAAAGCAAACTTCATCCACACAGCTATGGCACCCAACGCCACTATTGTTCAGACTGATCGTGTTCGGAAAGTTAAGATCCGACCGTACGATCAGGTGTTTGCTTTGACTCAGTACATCATCAACGACGGGCTTCAGACCCATTGGCAGAGGCTCTGCGATGCTAATCCCAAACTGGCTACCAAGTTGAGTGTATCGCAGCCTGGTGCAGGATCTATTATCAATGCGGCTCTTGATTCTCCTCGAATCATGGTTGAGGCCGACTATGGCGAAGACCTGAGTGGTGTTCTCTACACCATGTGCTTCAAGAGCGGCAGGTTCGAGGTTTGTCTACACGGTTCAGTCGCTTAAGGCCAGACCAGAAAACTAATTAGGGTTTTAGTTGAGGATTGCCCAGTACAACGAGGACGGAGAAGCCATGTTTGATGACGATGATCGGCCAATAGAAGAGGTCATTAACTTCAACATGGAAGGATGGAGTAAGTGAATTTTCGGCCGCATTTCAGCTCGACTGCCCACTAAGCAATCACAGATATTGCATTCGCAATGCAGCTAGGTGTGTCAAAAGTTCTGTCTACCTCAAAATTCCAAATGCTGATTGGTTATTTAGGCACCACAGTGGCGGAGCGTGTCTCCGACGAGTTCAAGAGACTGGTCTTGGACGCTGGCCAATACTCGCTCAATCACCTGATCGCGAAGTTTGATAGTATGCCATTCTACCTACCTTTCAATCTAAATCCGTCGCGCAGTCTAACCGTTTTGTTTCTAGCTGCGGTTTTCATGCCTAAGAAGAGCATCTACGGAAAGAAGACCTGGGACTCGTTCCCGAAAAATGTTCAGGCCGGACTGGATTTCTGTCTCAAGAACATGAAATCATCCCTGCTGAAGAGGCTGGAAACTGCTAATGTCATCGGATCAGCCTTAAAGTCAACGAAACCCGAGGGTAAGATTTAGCCACCCTTGCTTCAGTGTGGCTCTTATTGACATTGAAAAGACTCCTCAAAGCCAGCCATGACATTCGAGCCGCATAAGATTCAGTACCAGACATATCCGTGGGTTGATCCTGGTGCTATGGAGTTCAAGCCGTCGTCGGGATTCATCGGCAACCAGAGACTGAACTACATGCTGTATTGTGAGACAACTAACAAGAGAGATCTCCCCCCTATCCACCAACGGTCCCTCGAACGCCTAGGAAACTGGACCGATGGACGTTTGGAAGCTGACAAAAACTCTGAAAACTGCGAGTTTGGATCATTTCACATGGCTCGTGAGAACTTCTTTGACGGATATCTGTTGAAGCATCTCCGCTTCCTTAATCGAGCCATGGAACCTTGGACTACACGACATCATATCAGGCTTCGGAACATCATCAACATCGAGGCTGATTGGTAAGTCCAGCTTCTTTCTCATCTTCAACACGATGCATATCTAACATGTCAATTCTAGGGACAGCGATATGGCGATCGGTAGCCGCGCCGACAAAACCTTGGATGATTCTCATTACGACTTCAAACGGGTCACGGACGCTGAGTGGCAGTTTAACTCCTCAGTAACGCTAAACCGGGTCGAAGACAGGGCCGGACACAATGGATGGTCAGGCGAGGCGTTTGCTGACACCTTGGGTAAGTCGGCCAACAGTCAACGGTGCGCTCACACTGAACAATCTTATAGCTACTTCGCGCAACATCATCAAATTTGTACCAGGCTCGGACATCATTGATGTCAGTGGTACAACTAGCGTCAAGCTCGACTTCGAATTTATCGACAAGAAGATCATCGGAGCCAACAAAGTGTACATCAAGAAGTATGATTGTCCGCAACTCATTAGCATTTGATCTTGTGGCCTAACACGTATAATAGGCTACACTTCGACGTTAACTGGGGCCTGAAACTCGACCTCGAAGCCGTCAACGACGGTGGACTGCAAATCCTCACTACCTTCTCAGAGCCTGAAGTGATCTTCCACCGAAAGGACCTTGCCGACGATTTTGGAACCGCGAAAACACTCCTCGAAGGGATGAATAATGCGATCAACAACACTGCCTCTTTGAAGGCGGCGCTGGCCCAGGATCTCTCCAACAAGCAGGGTTTAGTGTTGCCTGCTGCAGGAACTTTCTTTTTCAAGAACCCCATCTTGAGCCACCGGGGTGATCTCATCTGCTCCATTGATTACTCCAACATTGCGCCCGAGAAAGCCCTAGATCCCAATGATCCCACCATTATTAACCCCGATGGAAAGCCCCGTATTACGGTTTGAGGCTAGCGTTGCAGACGGCGATGGCTTCAAAGTTTTGAGAAGGGTTTCCACAAGTCTTTTTCACGACCTTGTTGTATTTCGGTTTCTCTTTGTTTCGTATGAACAGATTGATCTCATCATCTCTTAAACCTACTTATTTTCAGCTGCTCGTTCGTGAGATCTGCCGTCGTATGTGCGAAGGCTAGAGAACGTTTCCATTGTATGACATATTCCAGTCTGCCGGAACAAAGAGGCTGGAAAGCTTAAGCAAGTTCGTTGGACCTGCCCTGGGCACGATAGCTCTATACTGATTGATTGTTACCTATTCAGAATATGCATAGTAGGGCATAACCAGAGTCAGTGATATCCATTTGCTCCTCATAACCTATTTACAGGATATTTCCAAGCTTCATATGCCACCCATGCCTGAAAGATTCCAACAACGAGGCCAAGAATTCCCAAAATAATTGCAATAATAACACCAATCAGGGTAGCCTTCATCACATGCCGGGCACCGCTCTTACGCTGGAACCATGCCTCGAGGATACCACGTGGACTGGGATCTTCCAGCTCCTCAAACAAGTAAACCAGGCGATTCCCGAAGTAGCTATAAGAAAGGTCACCCTCAGCCTCTCCCCTATAAGCGGCAGCGTCGTAGTCCAGGCAGTCTGGGTCAAAGGTTTGCTTCGATACCAGTCCGCGCAGAATCTGTTCGGAGCCAGAGTCAAGGGGAAAGAGAACGTTCTGCAAGGAATCTAAAACTTCAAGTGCGACCTGCCTTGGAATATTCCATCTAGTATTGAAGCGGTCAATACGAGTATTTGGTATGTTGTCGAAGGGGAGGGGAGGTATCTTACGCGGGACTAGAGCCTTGGACATCCAGGTGCGCAGTCAAATGCTCCTTCAGGACGCTCGTGCAGTGGAAGACCTCCACAACTCCCTCTTTAATGTCCATCTTCAAGTGATTCCGCAGGTCGTCAGTTCCTTGAAACCTCAAACATGCAACCTTCTTGAGTCTCCTAGCCGTCACAATCGATTTGAGGTCTCTTATCTTGCCCGAATCGTCTCGCACTTGGAGGTTTCCCTTGTCCGCTTGGGGGAAGGCCTTGGACATAAATTCCGCCAGAGAATTGTGTGAATGCCACTGAATTGGCTGTGTTCCAAGCTCTAGCAGGCCGGATGGCTGGTTGTCGGCTGAGCACTTGACCATCGACGTGATCCTCACTGCGAGATTGAAGGCTCGATGCTGGTCAGTGGGCGGGGGCGGTTTGTCGCGCTTGGAGAAGTACTGCTCGGTCAATTGTGAACGCTCCGTGTTTGGATGTGCTCGGAACAGTCGGATGATATCGAAAACGTCTTGGTGGTTACGAAGTGCTGGGGCACTGCCTGGCAATAGTTCTGGAACATAAAACGACGTGACATCCTTGTAAAAGTCAAAGAACCACTTCAGCCGAGATGAGCGCCTCCACGGACAACTATCGGAGGTACAAGTCTCGGCCTTTTGGCAGGCCTCGCATATGTCCCAGCTCCATAGAGATTGAGTGAGCTTCTGCAGCTCAGCATCGGTCACATACTGGAGTAGATAGGGAGATCTCAAAGGTTCGGTCATAACGAAGCCCAAGGGAGGTCAATGTCTTCATCCTGCTCACGTCTTCATTCTTTGCGGGGACTCTGACACATTTATTGCACCCGAAAAAGTGCAGGTCCAGAGCCTGGTTGGGCGGCGATGCGTTTGTGGTCACGGGCAGCGCATTATCTATCGTTGCGGGCAGCTTGGCGACCATAGCCAACCCTCCCTCAGGCTTGGAGCGACCTATGGGATGGCAATGCGTGGATTGTGGCTTGTAGGGGGGTTGAAAATTTTTCTCTCCTCCTTTCGAAGCTTCTTTCCTTAGATCTTTTCGACATTCTCCAGTTGATGCCGCCGCCATGAGTCTCAAAACACTTGCTGATCCTGCGATCACGCAGCCGCCGCCAACGCCGAAGTATGTTGACGTTGGAGGAGTCCAAGCGCCAGATTCGGGATACGTTACCCAATCATCATCGCTCGATGACAAGCCAGCCGAGTCGTTTCCACCCGAGCCTACCGCCGTCGAGAACAAGGCTCGTTCCGGGCCTTTGGCGCAGAATGGCATCGGTGAATTCGACAAGTCTGTAAACGACCAGACCCTCTCTCGCTTCCGCCTCGTCCAAATCCAGATCGAGAAGCCTTTGCTGAGATGGATTCGCAGTAAAACTGCTGGAGGGAGATACCAACCGATTTCTCTTCGCTTGATGATCTTGGGACGGAGCGAGGATGACGCAAAGCCATGCATCGCCGTCTTTTGCCCTGAAGAACAACGCAAGACAATCAGGAAGTTTTTTGATAAGAGATCCATCATAGCCTTGTGCCGACCTAAAGACGACACCACTCCTTCGTTCGAGGTGTTTGTTCTAGGTCGGGGCTTGCAAACGAAGCATGCAGAGGATGTTGACATCTTCATTCCCATCATCGCGGGCCGTGAGGGTTATACGGACGAGACCTACTGCGGAGCGCCTATCATCTTCCGCAACCCTTCAGCCATGGACCGAAGATGCACGTTCGGTGGCATCATCAGAACCATGTCGTGGGATGGAGACATAAAACTATACGGCCTAACCGTCGGCCATGTTCTCTTGGGCGATACGGATTCTGAGCTGGCAGTTGGAACAACGGAAGATGAAGGTGAGCCTTTGGACGACTCTGAACTTCAGCTTTCAGACTCTGAAGGTGAGGACGAGTCAGAGACGATGGCCGTGGGAGATTTCGATGAACCTGAGTGGTTGCCTGTTATGGACAATTATGAGCTGCCTGGTGGCATTCATGACAGCATTGCGTCTTGGGTATCCCCCAAGGTGTCTAAGATCGGGTGCATTTCCAAGGACTCACAGACTCACATGGCTACACCCAACACAATGGGCGAGGATGCGGGTGCCTATTATGACTGGGCACTCATTAAAATGGAACAACACAAACCAAACCGTATCAGACCAAGAAAATTGTTCAGCGGGGAGGCTGAGGGCGATGAGGTCAGGTCTGGAGATCTCTTGATGCCGGTCAAGCCGCCTTGCAGCAACGGAAAAAAACAGTCTGTCACTCTCCTGACCGGGTCAGAGGGGTTGAAGCAAGGCCATCTATCACCTCTACCTTCCAGACTGCTTCTCGGCCCCGGAAACGTGTTTGTGGATGCACACATCCTCACCCTTGACGGTGACCAGCGTATGACAAGATCCATCTACCTACATGGCTTAGAGGTTTGAACTAATAATCGGACAGAAATCCAGGATGGTGACTCGGGCTCATGGGTAGTCAATGTGGCAACCCTTGAAGTATATGGCTACGTCGTTGCCGCAGACTCTTGTGGTGGGGGCTATGTCATCCCTCTTCTCCAAGCGTTTCGGAACATCTGCGATTCATTGGATTGTCGCTCCGTCGGGCTCGCTACCACAGTCGACATGGCAACTGCCAAGCTGCACGGTGGCCGATCCGCAGCTAACCCCCAAGAGTCTGAAGAGCACATGGGGTGGGAAACCGTGTCACTGGATAGCGTTGCCATCCTTGGTACACACGATTCCGCGCCCTCGGGGGCAGAATGCCGGACTGACTCTGGCTATTCTTCTGGAATTTCGTCGCATGGTGTTTCGCCCCCCATGCCCATTCCCTACATTAGGAGAACCCTAATTTGAGGGAGCCCCAAATTTTGCAATATTTTCTATGTTAGTTGATAGAAGCGAATCAAATTGTCCAATCATTTTATAGTTGCGTATTGTACATGAATGAAAACGACTTACGAGAGAGACACCCTTTGGGCAGCCTTAAGTGACCTCGATAAGTGTCAGATTCACTTGGGCATTGACAACTGGGTTCTGTGCCTATCCATTACAAACGAGCTACTTGTGCCAAACTGTAGAGAATGAATGACTGAACGACGGGGAGTGCTGCCGCCTTAGCAGTGCAGATAACCATCCTCAAGTCTGTTTTTGAGGTCCCGCTAGTAGCCAGTAAGTCATTCCGTGCTTCCTTAAAAAATAATCATCACTCATAGCATCGAAATTCCTTCCTCTGATGCATATTCTCTCAACAAAATAATCAAGATAAATTTGCTTCACGTAAAGCTTCGTGAGCAGTTGGGAACCGATCTGATGTTTTGCTCAATTGCATTTTAGCTGTACACAACTATGAACACAAAATATGGCCTGACAAACTGATAGACACCACCACCGCACCTCAGCCTGTTGGTAACAAAGCTCTTCACCCTTTGCCAGATGTAGTATTGGTGTCAACATGGGAACAGCTCCATTGAACTGTCTTTGACCATCTACCCTAGACCTTGCTGGGTGACTGGATCGAAAGGGTTACCCGAGGTAGTTACCAAAAGGGTTAGTTACCCGAGTTGCCTTTGCTGGGCAACACTGGTTTCCGGCCTAACAGTAGCAAAAGGGGGGTAAGCGTGGGAAGTCGACCCGATCACTCGACAGTACTGCGTCAGCAAACCGTGCTTCCCCAGGAATCTTACCCTCCCCGCACGCCAAGGCGCGCTTAGGACTTTTAGTGAGCTTCGCTTGGCTTCCCCACAAACCCCGGAGCGAAGAGGGACCGAATCCCTTGAAACGAAATGGGCAGGGCCTGAGTGGCCGGTTTCCCCTTGCTTCCGCTCACGACATCATCATCATCCGTCCGTTCTCATCATCATCTCATTCTGAAACTATGTCCGATATTGCCGATGATTCCGATGGCGAACACCGCCGGAAACGCATCAGACAAGCTTGTCTTAATTGCAGGTATGGGCCATTTCTCCGTGTTGGGACAATGCCTGCTTTGTCATTTGGCAGGATGGGGGAACAGGAGAGCATTTCTTGACTTCAGTGACGGCTACTGATTGGCTTCCTAGGAAGAAAAAAGTTCGCTGTGGAGGCGAAAAGCCTGTATGCATGTGCTGCAGCCGACTATCGCAGGTCTGCCGCTATGTGGAAGATGGGCGAAGCCAAAGGCGGACATCTTTCTCATTAAATGGAATGAGCGACGAAGCTTCGGATCTGATTGTGGTAACATCAACTCTCTTTGGCAACTATCTAGGAGATACAAGCTCACTAAGACTGCAGTCGACAATCTCGTCCAAGTTCATGGGTCTTGAAGATCGGCTCTCTAGGATAGAGAACACTCTCCAAAGGTGAGCTCGCCTTGACTGCAACAAACAAATCATACAATCGCTGATGAATGCCACCATCAATGGACAGACTGGAACCTCTCTTGTCCTCGTTGGCACCCCCGACGCATCTCATCAATATCATGAACCAGTCCCCCACCCGAATAGAGCATCCTTACCACCGCCGACCGAACCCCGCGGAAAGCGCGGACAGCATAACCGCATCGATGCCAAATCCTCAACCAGATAATCCCTTTCCGCCCATCGAGACGCTTCTCTTCGCCGCTGACGTCTTTTTCCGATTTTGCCATAATCAACCATACTCATTATTTCACGAAGCAACATTTCGACAGAGGCTGCTTTGTGGGGAGCTGCCTTCACATCTCGTGTGGGCTTTGCTAGCGGCAGCCCGTCGATACTCATCGCTTCCTAATCTTCCGCTCAACGACCCTGATGACGCTCAATTCTATGCCAAAAAGGCCTGGGAATGTATGAAACTACCATGGAATGGCGGCGTGTCGGATGAAGAGGTCGTGCCTATCTTGCAAGCCATCATCTTGATCGTTAATGTCGAGCATCCCTGTGAGTTACCTGACTTGCCTTGATGCACTTACCCAGCTAACATGGCGTGAAGCTGGCTTGTGTGCTTCAGCTTACATGAAGCTTGGCTTCGCAATCCGCCTAGTCTTGCATTCAAAGCTTCACCTAGAGCCCGAGGGTGCCCTTGACCCTATCTTCCGAGAAGAGCGCAAGAGAACGTTCTGGTCGATATATCTCCAAGATAAGTTGATATCTTTGTCAAGAGAACGATTTTCTATCTTGAGAGATGAAGAGTGCAGGATACAGCTTCCATACTCAGAAGTAGCCTTCCGGGAGGGCCGCCACGAAGAAGCACCGACTCTACAGCAATTCACAGGCGACTGCCTAGACCAAGAGTCTGCCGACACTTGTTGCCCTCTTGCTCTGATTGCGGTCATGGCGTCGATCTTGAGTCGGGTGTCATACTATGTGCTCCAAGAGAACCGTGATTCCCAGCTGGGGCTCCCTTGGTCCTCGACCTCTCCCTATGCCTCTATATCATCCACTCTACTTCAGTTAGAGATCTGTTTCGGGATGAATGAGGACTCGAAGAAAACCCTAAGGGATCGGTGCTATGTAGATGGGTCCATTGATCAACATCTTGCTGGCCCCTTTATCTATTCCAAGGCACTCTTCCACCTCTCGCATTGCCTTCTACACCATCCGTTCTTAATACAGCAGCGGTTGGAAAAGCTAAGACAGAGAGCTCCCCCAATATTCATAAATAAAGCATGGCAAAACTGCAGAGCACATGCCCAGAAGTTGATAGAGTTGAAAGACACGAAACACCATAACGTCCTTGTCTTGACATCTCTCTATGGCTATTGCACTATGGTGGCGGGAACGATTCATGTCCTCTCAATGAATGACGACAACCAATCTATCCGCGAGCAAGGGCAGGAGTATTACAATTCTGCGCTGGATTTCCTAAACGATCTCTCTTGCTATTGGAAGCACGCAGCTTTAATGGTGAGTTTTGGGCCTTCTCTATCACCTAAGGTATCTTACTAACTTGGATAACACAGGCGAATCGACTGGAGCGGTTTCGACAACAATGCGAGAACCGCCGAACAGACATGAATCCATGTGCCGACAAATCTGGCCACTCTCCCGGTGACGTGAAGGCATTGTGGCAGAGCGTCGACTATGCCCTGCTGTCTGCTCCGACGCGACCTGGAAGTCCCACTAACGGCCAAGCGCCAACCGGGATGGACTTGTTCACACCGCAAAGCAAGCTCTTCGACTTTGCTGACTTTGACACGTTTGCTGAGGGACTTGGGATCTTTAGCAATCTGCCGGTTTTGGAAAACAAGAATCTGTTCCCTGACCTGGAAATCTCTGCTCAGGACGACACCCTTGAACCGATGCCAGCAGAGTAAGTCGGGGTCGCTTGGTTGGTGGTTATCATTAAGACCGGACTGGATTTACCGCCGGAAGGTCAGACTTCGGCAGGACTGGCCCGGTTGGAAAGGAGATGATATCTATTTCTATTTTATGCGCGGGAAAAGAAGAACATGCTGCGCGTACCTTGCCATCCCCATTGACTCACAGCTTGGCCACAGGCCTAGCTTCGCTCTGCTCTAGAATCCGATTGCCGAGTTCTCGGAGCACTTCCTTTCTGATCTTGCCGCTGCCCGTAACCGGGTATTCTGTGATCATCTCTCCCGGCCCAAGCCAGAACGTGTGCTGTGGAGCCTTATGTCTTCCGAGTTCGTCGTGGACCCAGCCCCTTATGGCTTCGTGCGATGGTTTGTCGTGGCCAGGGCGTATCTGCATGAAGGCGGCCACGGCCTCGCCGTACCGTTCGTCTTTCAGACCCACGACACTGACGTTGCTTATCATCGGGTGGCTCAGGATGTGTTCCTCGATCTCTAGTGGGTAGATGTTCTCGCCACCTAACGTTCATGTTAGAGTCATAGCTGAATGTTGCCTGACTTAAGCTCACCTCGGATGATAATGTCTTTGATGCGGCCAGTAATTCGGCAGTAGCCATGTTCGTCAATGGTTGCCTCATCGCCCGTGTGCATCCACAGCACTCCATTCTCATCTCGGATCATGACCTCTGCCGTCTTGACTGGATTGTTGTAATAGCCCTGTTGTAGAAGGTAACCTGAGACGCATAGCTCGCCGCGCGCACCGATGGGCAAGATTCGGTTCTCCTGGTCGACGACCTTGGCTGTTACGTGAGGCATGACTCTGCCTACCGTGTAGAGCTGCTGATCCAGGGTGTCTGTTACCGAGGTCATGAAACTCGCTGGCGATGTTTCCGTCATGCCTACACTGGATGATTAGATCTCTAGCGACTGAGTAGAGCGTCGCAACGTACCATATGTGTTACCAACAAACTGGTATCCCAGCCTCTCCTGGATCTCACTAATTAAGGCAGGAGGAATTTTGGTTCCAGCAGCAATACCCGTTCTGATCGTATCGATTGTGACGCCAATCTTGTCCAAGTGCTTCAAGATGGCTATGTACATGGTTGGAACTCCGTGCAGCGCAGTGCACCGCTCCCTCACCAGCAGATCAACGACCTGGGCAGGATCAAAGTCTCGCCCAGCAAACCCAATCGCGGCTCCGTGAGTGAAGGTCGCCATCAAGCCAGCGACAAGTCCGAAGCAATGGAAGAGAGGCGGGGCGCAGCAGAGAACATCGTCGTGGGTTAATTGAAGGTACTCTCCGATCATGAAACCGTTGTTGATGACATTGCTGGAGAGAATTTAATTGCTGGCTCTCGATTGTCCGATGCCCAAACTTACAAATGGCTAAGCATGGTAGCTTTGGGCGACCCGGTCGTGCCACTGGTGAACTGGAAGTTGACAACAGAGTTGATGTCAACCGACGCCTGGACTTCTTCGAGCCTTTTTGTAGACACGGAGCTTGCACCTTGTAGTACGTGGTCCCATGTTATTTCTGATCGAATCGGGACTTCATCCCATCGAACCAAGACCACCTGTCGAAGGCTGCGTTGTAGGGTTTGCAGTTGATCGAGGATGGGGAGAGTTGATCGGCGATTGACAACATCGGCAATGAATAATATCGAGGGATCTGGATTTTGTTGAGCTTGAGTTATTAAAAGTCTTTCCATTGCGGTTGAACGACTCACCTGTGTGCTCAAGTGCTCGCATACACTCGTTAACGGTGTATGTCTTGTTGAGAATGACAAGCACTGCGCCTATTCTGCCAGCGGCGAAGAAGAGCTCAATGATCCTTTCATCATCTCCAGAGAGAATGGCGATACGGTCACCCTTGCCGACGCCCATCGCTAGCAAGCCACGTGCTAGCTCCTTGGTTCGAACACTCACGTCCTGGAAACTCAGGCGAGCGTTGGTCCAGCCGACCATGACAGCATCTTTGGAGCCATATCGAGCAGCTTGCTCATCCACAAGCTGACCAAATGTCAACTGAAACAGCTCCGGTGTATGGGGACCTCGGACGAGCGACAAACCGCCATGAGGTAGCTGAGTAGGTGGGACATCCATGGTGCTGGTAAAACTGTGCTGATGCGAAGTCTGAGTGACGAAACCAGACATAATTTCCTAAATTATCAGCGTCTCTAAGTATTTTTCGATCGCGACTTGCAATCCCCGTGATCCGTCTTTGTCGGAGAATGCGGCTATCAAACACCGGTCTAGGTTCCGGTCGATCGCCGAGGGTTGTCGGCACCCGGAAATACCGGGCCGTGTTTGGCAATCAACGGTCACATTGACATCGGTATTTTGAAAGGGCCTCCTGATACTTCTGTTAGTAGTAAAAAGATCTCTTTCGTTTCTGAACAAAGATGGTTCCATTCTTACCAAAAATGACTCTACCAACCACCCAACACTGCATCCTCTCTTTTCCTGCTCCTAGCATATTGCTAGTGCTTATCAACAGACCACGTACCCTCAACAGTTTATCTCTAGAGGCGAGCTGCGAACTGGATTCTGTGTTCAGATGGTTCGATGAGGAGCCTAGCTGCCGCGTGGCGATTATCAGTGGGGTAGGCAAGGCGTTCTGCACTGGAGCAGACCTCAAAGGTCAGCGGAGCACTACTCTTGATGGCGAATGTGAAATGGCTCGCAGGCTGACTGATTCACATACTAGAATGGACAGAAAACAACAAGAAAGGAATACGCATGAAACTTCCTGAGAATGGGTTCGGAGGTCTGTCCTTTAGGAGTGGTAAAAAGCCCGTCATTGCAGCGGTGAACGGTGCCGCGTACGGGGGAGGGTGCGAAATGATTGCCAACTGCGACATGATCATCGCTTCATCGTCCGCTACCTTTGCTCTCCCCGAGGTGAAGCGCGGTGTGACCCCATTCGGAGGTGCTCTGCCCCGAATCATGCAAACGGCGGGTCGTCAGCGGGCAACAGAGCTTGCTCTGACGGGGCGAGTCGTGAGCGCACAGGAATTCAAGGACTGGGGCATCTGCAACTTTGTCGTGGAAGAAGGACAGAGCGTTGTGGACAAGGCACTGGAATTTGCCAAGATGATCTCTGAGAACAGTCCAGATGCTGTCATAGTGACTCGAGAAGGCTTGAAGCTTGGGTGGGATGGCCTTGGGGTCAAGGATTCAAGCCGCATCTTTTTGGACGGCTGGAGTAACCGGATCTACGAGGGGTCGAATATGCAAGAAGGCTTGGATGCATTTAGAGAGAAGAGGGCGCCGAGGTGGACTGACAGCAAGCTTTGAAGACCAACTATTTGTCCATCGCTGTAATATCTAGATGCCAACAAGTAATGGACCTCTAGAGCTCGCTCCTAGTTCATCCCGCCGCACACATTGACTATGATGACGACGATTCTTGCGTAGTCGAAAATAGGCTTGACTTTGTTTATCCCACGGTGAAGCCGTGGTTTGAACGTGCAGTCCCTCGGCATTGGGCTAACCGTAGGCTATGGTTGTCCGTGGCAAGAATGACCTAGGCTCTAGCATCCCCCATACCATGAAGATAGCCATTATCCGGTACAAATTATACTTACTCGGCTGTAATATAGCCTGGCATGGTGCGCTTAAATCTATCCTACCAACAGCCAGGTATTCCAAACCATTTTAGAGAGCATGGCGAGACTCCGAGACTACGGAACGCCAACACGGCCGGACACGGCAAAATATCACCGACCTGAGAATCTAGATCCCTTCCCCCGCAAAACAAGTTGCGGGGTAAGGGGGCATCCCTAGGCGCCAATTCTTGGCTTCCCCAGACACCCACATGCTCCCTGGGAGGTGAGACGAACATAAAGTCTAGTCCTGATCAGCTGCAGGAGAGGAGATCCTTTCTCTTTCAAACCTCCTCATCTTATTTCACATCTCCCCGATTTCGTCTGGACTTGAAATCTCGTCAACAATAATCAACAAATCAACATGGCGGAGAAGCAGCATGCCGTCGATAGCCAGGGGGCAGTTCATCTCGAGCATAGCAGAGACGGCTCCTCTCCTGAGCATGATGCCTCGTCTGAGAAACACGGGGAACTCGAAGCATCGAATGTTTGTGTTCCGCTATAACCCCTGGCCAGAATAAAAAATACTAACCAATTCCTCGACAGATCCCACAATATGACGAGGCCCAGGTCAAGAAGCTTAGGGCCAAGGTTGACAGGAGACTGCTGCCTCTCCTCACGGTCCTCTATGTTCTCTCTTTCATGGACCGATCGAACATTGGCAATGCCAGAGTCGCGGGCATGAACGTAGACCTCGAACTTACCCCAGCGCAATACAACATGGCCTTGACCATCTTCTTCTTCCCGTATGCGCTGTTCGAGGTCCCGAGCAACATCGTTCTCAAGCTCATGAGGCCTTCCTGGTGGATGGCCATCCTTGTTGTTACTTGGGGAACGGTAAGCACAACATACTGGCTGGTAGATGGAATACTAACTCTTTGGTTCACAGGTCCTGGTTCTACAAGGTATTGTCAAGACATATCAGCATCTCCTTGTGACAAGATTCTTTCTCGGTATGGCGGAAGCCGGGTTTTTTCCAGCAGCGACATATCTTTTGACAACTTGGTATGTCCGATGGGAGCTACAGACACGTCTGGCCATCTTCTTCTCCGCGGCATCTTTGGCGGGTGCCTTTTCTGGTCTTCTTGCTTTTGGTATCCAACATATGGATGGCGTTGGAGGCCTTGGTGGGTGGCGATGGATCTTTATTTTGGAGGGCATCCTGACTGTCCTTATTGGAATTAGCATTCCTTGGACACTTCCCGACTCGCCGAACAGTGCCAGCTTCCTCACCGTGGAAGAAAAGGAAATCATCCATGGACGCCTCGAACAGGATGCTGGAACTTCCGCTGGTAAAGTTGGAACCGGCGGCTCATTCCAGTGGAAGTACCTCAAGGAGGCATTGCTTGACTGGAAGATCTATCTTGGATGTGTTATCTACTGGGGTAACAGGTAAAGTGCACTCTCCTGCTCCGCTATCTTGGCTAACTATTTGGGCTCCAGCATCTGCATTTACGGCTTCAGCTTTGCTTCGCCCACCATCATCTTGGAGCTCGGATACACGGCTGCTCAGGCTCAACTCCTCACAATCCCAATCTACTTCCTCGGGGCCTGTCTGACTCTCTTCTTTGCCTACCTTGCAGACAGACGTCGCAACCGATGGATGTTTATTATTATCCCTTTCAGCATTGCCCTGGTTGGCTTCGTCGGCCTGCTCTCCATCCCCCACCCGCGCTTGCCGGGCCTGACATACGCCTTTCTGTTCTGCATTCCCAGTGGCCTCTACCCTGCAGTTATTGGCTGCGTCTCGTGGGTTGGAAATAACCTTGCACCATCTTTCAAGCGAGCCATCGGCATGGCATTGCTGATGACAATTGGTAACCTCGGCGGTGCTGTGGGATCAAACATCTTCCTCGCCAAGCAGGCGCCTCACTACTGGCTAGGCTACGGGTTCTCCCTTGGAATTCTTCTTCTGGGTATTGCTTGCACTATGATCCTACGTTTCGCGGTGAAGTCGATCAATAAGAAGAGGGATCTCATCCCAGAGGCCGACATTCTATCGCGGTATACCGAAGGTAAGTTGTTACATGAGAAGTGGATAATAATGGAATGAAGCTAATTATTTCTTTTAGATGAACTGATGGAGATGGGAGACAAGTCACCCTTGTTTAGATATGTCTCGTGAAGAAGATATTGCGTCTCGTCGATTTAAAGACGTTTTTACGTAATAATTGAGTCTATTTATATACTCATCGGATGACCATTCTCTGTTGCATTGTGGAGAAGCAGTGATGTCAGTTGCATAATGCCGTGGTTTCCAGAGCCTCCGAACACGAGATGATCAACACGCTGATCCTCCACCGCCCCCTTTTGCCAAGTGTCTATCCAGATGTATAAAGGTATAGTTATGTCTACAAGTCCATTACTTGAATTTGCTCTTCCTGCACGCTTCTGAACTGCACAAAGTCTCATTTCCTTCCCAAAATGTTGTATAAGAATCTCCTCCTGGCCTCTCTCAGCGGCCTTGTCGCAGCTGTACCCACCGACACCAAGATCGTCAGCAACCCGTCTTTCCAGGTCTTCTCCCTTCGTTCTGGCAGCGACATACACTTTTCCAAGGTCACTGCCGCCAATAGCAGCCTCTTCCTCGGCCTCCCCGACCAAGGCGCCTCGTGCGATAGGGGAGAGAAGCCAGATGCAGCCACCTTTTACCTGAAGAATGGCGAACTTTACCTCTACAAGACGGATAACCCACCTCAACAGATCTATGCCGACCGCTCTGGAATGGGTAAGCAATGAGAGATTGGCTTTATTAACCCTTGCTCATGTTAACGTTTGTCTAGGTCAAGGCCGTGTTGGCTATATCACGGGCGCTCAGTCACCCCCTCGAAATGCCGAACTCACGGGTTGGGAGATAGATAGCGACGGGAATCTCACTCTCGAGGGGGCCAGCCTGAAGGCTTGCCTCGGTGCCAACAATGCTTGGGTTGTTTGGGTCTCAGTCGGTTCCACGAATCCCAATGGATATGACGAGTGCTTAGGCTTTACTGCCCGCACCGGAAACATTAAAGATCCCGTCAGCTGCCTCTATACCCAGCAGAGCTGAGGAGGGTGTGATTTACACACATAGCATTTCTTCCGAAAATTAGAGCCAAGTTTACGTGTAGCTTTAATATGATGCACTCTAGTTCATGTACAGATTGCCTTTGTGCTTGATTACCTGACTTTCGGTAACATCTTGCCGGCCCTGGTCCCTACTTAAGTACAGTTCTGCCATTCTCGCCTCAAGCTCGTAAGAACTTCCAGAGACCGGTGGGCAACTGGAAATGTTGCCGTCAACTCGGTCATCATGCGGATGCTTGCTTGCGTGAGGCTTGCTGACTTGCTCCTAAACTCCCTTGTCTGGTTGGCCAGAGATGTGTTGTAGGCGAGTAACATGCCGGCCGTCATTAATATATGCACACAGTAGGCTGAAAGATGGCAGAGGCCGAATCGGTCGCGAAACTGCCCCATCAAGCGTATGATTTCGGATGCTGAGTTGGTACAAATGTCGTGGTGAGATTCAGTTGCCTTGCCATTTGGGGACTGGGAACCAGCACTAAGGGAGCTCGAGCCAATGAGGGGTCGGTGAAGGAGAATTCGAATCTCGTAATACAGCAGGCTTTGATCGAGGTGTTAGCAACCGTCAAATGGCTGGACCTCTTCTCAGAGTTGGACATTAGACCTACTGTAACTGCAACACAACGGGGTCTGGGCATTGATCATCTTGGGGCGGTCGAAGCTGTAGAGATTGTGGAAGGGAAACCGTCCAGCCCTGGAGTGAGGCGTCCATCTCCACTGCAAATTTGGACAAAGAGCCTCGAGAGGCTTCTCTGTCATGATACCTGTCGACACTGGTTAGTAAAAGCTTGGGGTTATGGGCATGGACTTGCATGAAGTCAATTATTTTGCTAAACTGTGTCACTAACGGGGCCAGGTAAACGTGCACATTGCCTCTGGACCCTAGGTCTGTGGCGCCCGAGCATTCAAGAGTTGAAGCTTGGCGAAAGAAATACTCCCTCGTGGTAAGAGACTGAGGCCTTCCGCACCAACTTGACCAAATCCTGCGTTCTCGGTCAGAACTATGCGGGTATGACGATGGCGGAACTCACGTGTCAAGGTGGATGACCGACCAGAAGACCCGGGCTTTTGCGTCTGTGATATCAGCGCCGCAGCTCTCGTGTCCACCTGGAGAGATGTGGTGAAACTGGAGTCCCAGATCAAATAGTATCCGTGATGCCATTCCTGCCTTGGTTTTAGTCTGCATGAATGTGTCCTCATCCTACAATGCATACCTGAGTATATCCAGCCTGATTACCTGTGGTCAATCTCAAAGGCTGCCGAAGTGAAGAGTCATGCAGACTGACCTTGGCTGTCCCTACCCTGCGCAGCTTCATGTTCGCAGAGAAGAACAAGAGCTTGGAGCGTTGCTACTGTTGGAGTCTGAGCTTCCAACTCTATGTAAACCTTCGCTCTACTGGCAAAGAATTTGCACGCGTCGCCCATGATAGAAGGGTGTTGGCGCGTTGTGTGCATGGCGCCTGTGGAGAAGCTAAGGATGTTTGATGAGCAATGATGTTCAACACCAACGGGCTAGAATCTGATGAGACTCCTTGCATCGGCAGTCGGGAAGCAGGATGGACCTACATGGCATTTTCCAGTGCAGGCGAGTAAAAGTCGCTCTCCAGCGAGGTCAAGAAATTCTCTTTGTCTTGATCGAAAAGGTTTCGTTCAATCAGGTTTGTCAGAGGGTTCAGCCATGTGAGATAGCATTCCCATAGATGGGCTTCGTATGCTGGGTCGCCCTCCCATTGCAGACCCGCACTGTTAATGGCGAGCTCGCCGTCGACGCGAATATTCTTGAGAGAGGGGCTGAAGGATGAGTATGGTCCATTATGGATCAGGTGTAGATTACTTGTTGCACCGAAATACCTGCTGTGGCCGTCCTCGGCCACCTGCATTCTCCCACTGCGTGTCACGATCTGGGCATGCTGGCCACTCAATGGAGGGGCTTCGGCCGCCGCAGACAGAGACCTGGGCGGCAGGATATTACCGGCAGACCGAGGATCTTGACCACCATGCGGCTTGTCAGAAGAGGAGAGATCCGAAGTGCCGAGTATCGCGCTGTGGGCTGATGGGGAACTCGGGTGGCGAGCCATGGCGTCGACGACCTCCTCATCAGGGCGATGGCTATCCGGCTCCGGGCTGCCCACATCAAAACCGGGACCATTGGCCATGTCAACCCAAAACTGCAACCGGCCAGGCCTCGGTGTTGAACTTGCCCAAGAAGGGCTTCCGGAGTCCGGGGGGTCCAATGTGAAGTCCATGCTGTGCGCCTCGTGTGTGGAGGGATGTGATGTGAACCGCAGGAGCCAGACAACGCGGGGAGGACAAAGACCCGGAGAGTGATTGACCCTTCCCTAGGGGTGTTTCGTCCAATGAGCTCTGCTACCGCGGTTGTGAGATTGGGTTTAGTTAGTTTGCGGGGTAGCCACTAGCCAGGCTTCAGGCAAGGTCGCCTAGTTAGGGAGCGCCATTGAGCGAGGCATCAATGTTATTGGCGTCAAGCCTATGAAAGAGGGTTCCTCGGCGTCCAAGTATGATGTATGCCGGTTCGGGAAAAGTGATACGAAAGCATACCTAGATACATGTATGCATGCGGATGGCGAGTCGGAACGTATTGTCCTAGTCAATTTAGCCCTTCTTGATGGTATTGAGACTGTACACAACCCTTTTGTCTACCGTATCCTTACACTGTAACAATGGCTCTGAGAAGACTCCAGCAAACTCTCGGCCACCTGTCCGGTGTCGCACTCGCTTCAGATGCTCCCCAAGAAACCCAACTTTCGATTGTGCGTGGGCCGAATGAGCCGCCGCTCTCGTCCGAAACGCTAGGCATGCTGCTCGAGCGGCAGGTCGAGGTCTTTGGAGACCGATGTGCCGTCAGATGCTCCTGGACAGGGCAGCAACTGACTTACAAGGAGCTTCACAGTCGCAGCAGGGCACTGGCAGCAGGTCTGCTATCCCTAGGCCTTACTCGCGGCGACCACATCGCCATAATGGCGGGCAACTGCGAACAGTATGTTGAGGTCATTTTTGCTGCTGGGTTGGTAGGACTGCCGCTAGTGGTCCTAAACACGAACTATACGAATGACGAGGTTGAGAATGCAGTGCATCACGCTGGTATGTCTTCTAGCCCCAGGATAATAGCGCATACTTACATATCATGACCTCGCAGAATGCCGGTTGTTCTTTACAACTCCGTTCATCGGCTCACGAAACATGGCCCCTACCATCAAGAGCATGCGCGCCAAGAATCTTTCTTCCTCTGCGGACCCGCTCAACTTTGTTCTCTTGCAGCAGAGTGACGCTGATGGGATGGATGGGGCCATTTCTTACGAATCTCTTGTGCTGCGGGGACTTGACGTCCCCCCGAAAGACCTGGAGCGTGCCGAAAAGGCAGTGCAGGCGGACGATGTTTGCAGTCTACAGTTTACGAGCGGAACCACTGGCAAACCCAAGGTTGCCATGTTAACCCATAGGTGAGTACCTACTTCTCCCTCGTTCCCATAGTATGGGTGCTAAAGTTCCACTTTCCTGCTTCTACGTAGTGGGTTGATCAATAACTGCATCGGATCTGGTGATCGACTTCAGCTTACAGAGAACGATGTCCTATGCTGCGTCGTACCTCTGTTTCATTGTTTCGGCCTCGTGCTAGGCGTTCTTATGTCTGTAGCACACGGCAGCTTGCTCGTGTTTCCGAGCGAGAGTTTCAGTCCAGTCCGAGCTCTCCAGTCCATGACGCAGGATAGATGTACGCTCATCTATGGAGTCCCAACAATGCATACGGCGTATATCCAGGAAGTCTTGTCTCAGCCTCATGGAACGTACGATCTGTCATCGGTAAGGGTTGCTATAACTGGTGGAGCTGCCACTCCAATGAAACTCTTCAAAGAGATCGGGGAAGTTTTACAGGTTCCTCATATTGTACAGGCATTTGGTAAGTATCGCTGAGTTCCAAATAGGCGAGAGATATTCCTGACAGAATTTGCACCAGGGATGACTGAGTGCTCTCCAGTCACCTTTCTAAACACAGTTGAAGACTCCTTCGAATGCTACTCGACAACGGTTGGCAAGGTTATGCCACATGTCACGGCCAAAGTGGTCGACCCGGATGGGAAAACAGTTCCTCTAGGGCAGCGAGGTGAAATTCTGATTGCCGGTTACAACAGCTTCCGTGGTTACTGGAAGAATCCACAAGGCACCGAGGAGATGCTGCACAAAGAAGATGATGGAACTGTTTGGCTGCGTACTGGTGACGAGGTGACGCTTGATAAAGATGGATTTTGCCGTGTGACAGGGCGCATCAAGGACATCATCATCCGTGGTAAGGAGACCCCTAAGATGTGGAGACGCAGCATCCCTATCGAGAGGGTTACTGACATTGTCGATAGGCGGCGAGAATATCTACCCTGCCGAGATTGAAGACTGCCTTGTCCAACATCCATCAGTTATACAAGCCAGTGTGGTCGGTATCAAGGATGCGAGGTACGGCGAAGTTGTTGCCGCCTTTGTCCAACAAGAGGAGGGATCAGGTCCAACTCGCCCCTCGGCCTCGGAACTTCAAGCCTGGGTAGGCAAGACCTTGGCGAGACACAAGATCCCGACCTATATCTGGTGGATCGGGGACAAGGATGTGTGCGAGACCCTGCCGCAGACTGCTAGCGGAAAAGTTCGCAAGGTAGCTCTGCGTGACATCGGATCAAGGCTGATTGGTGCATGATGTGCTTTGGTGTAGCGTAACTAGATTTGCCCTCTAGATGTCAATGCTAGAATATCCGCGATGTGTCTCCTGTCGATATTTCCTTGCCTTTGTCCAGGTGTTAATCCATGACTTCATTCATCAAGGCAGTTTTGACTGGCCAAGGTATTCGGTACATAAGTAGGTGAGGGTAAGGTCTAAAAGGGGGGCTTCATGAATGGTGTGATCTATCTGTGTCTGTGGCCTAAAATGACATAGAAAAGTTTCCAATTCAGACATTACTCGCATTATTGTATATAATAAGGGTGCTAGGTAAGGCCACAAGGAACATACGGCCTGGAATCTTCTAAGGACGGAGAGGCCGGAAGCTATGCAGGAAAGATATTTCTTTTTTTCACCACCAGACAATCGTTCCTAGCTTCATACAAGGTCGGCCAGGAAGTTTTAGTTATAGAGCGTGTTGGCTTCTTCTACAATTCCAGATTCCCACCACCTACCTGACCAATTACAGCTTTGCTGCTTCATTGGCAAGCCTTTTAAGAGTCCGGGCCTCTTGCCTATATGCAAAGTCTGTCAAAATCTCCTCACTCCCACCTCCTACCACGAGAACTCTAAAGTCACGGCTAATCTGCTCCACCACTCTCCCGCGGCCATTCTTAGAATATCCCAGCCCCCCAAATATCTGCTGCGCCTCGCGTACCGTCTCCTCGAGGGTTCGAGCAGACAGGGTCTTGAGCATGGCAACGCTAGCACCCAGGGTGTCTGGACCATCGTGGTTTGCCAGGCGCTGACGGGTCCAGATGAGCTGTTCCAGCCAAGCATACGCGGCTTGAATCTTCTTCCCAGAGTCGACAATCTTGGCGCGAATAATCTGGTTCTCTATGAGCCTTTTGCCAAACGTCTCGCGTTTGATCGCGTAGTCGTGAGCGTGTCCCATGCAGACTCGAGCCAGACGCAGACAGATAGTTGCAAGCCATAGCCTTTCATGATTAAAATCTGTAACCTTGGTGTTAGCTATGATGGGGGATGCAATTTTCTTGAAGAAAGACTTGCTGTTCATGATGATTCCAAATCCCTCATTTTCCTTTCCTAGTAAGTTCCCAATGGGGACTTCTACATCATCAAATTCGATAAAGGTTGACCCTGACGCCCATCAGTCAACATGTGCCACTAGTAAACGCTTTTACTATGTACGTACCGCTAGCATTGATGCCCGAATTGTCCATCCGTCTCCTGGTCACACCTTTGGCGTCCAATGGAATGATGAGAGCTGAGATGCCTGATTGGCCTGGACCGCCCGTCCTGACAGCAGCCGTACAGTAGTCGGCATACACGCCGTTTGTGATCCATTTCTTAGTGCCGTTCACGATGTACTTGTCTCCTTGGCGCTTGGCGACAGTCTTGATGCCCGCCACATCAGAGCCGGCTATGATGAGATCCCATTAGTTCCGTCCGAAAACATCCAACGAATCACACTTACCTGAAGGCTCAGTGACTGCCAAACAGAACCGCGTAGTACCATTGTAAATAGATGGCAGAAGGCGTCGTTTCTGCTCGGGCGTCCCGTGGTTGATGACCGGCGGGCAGCCGATGATGTTCCCACAGGCCAGGGCCCAGACAACGCCCATGTACCCGCAGCGAGTCAACTCGTCAACGACAATGTGGTCGTGGAAGCCATCCCACTGATCTGCGGGAATCCCGCAAGGCAGAATGACCTCACCCAGGTAGTCAGGCTCAGGCGGAAACAGGCCAGCCGCAACATAGCCTAGCTTTGCATGCCTTTCATATGCCTAGTGGTCATGTTAGAAACCAAGGCTGCATCTGTTGTGGAGTATCTTGCTTGCCTCACGAGGGATGGATCCCTGACGTTCCCACTCTTCGCAGAAAGGAGTGATATGTTCGTTTACATAAGCCCGAGTTTCGGCCTGCAGCTTGAAATGTGACTCTGTATAGTACGGAGGTGGTGCTCCGTAATGCCAGTAAGGCTCACTGAAAGGGGCGTTGGGACGGGATGGTGGCATACTGGCTGTTGTCTAGGGCACAGATGATGATCTCTATAGGACAACTACTCAGACGCAAAGGCGACAGAATAATTGTTTTGTAGCAATTAACAAACGGATCAATCTCCCAATCGTCTTGTTCTTTGCCCTTATGCGGTATCCGCGGTGGGACGTTGTCGTTCTGGCTGCCGCGGGATTTCCTAATCAGGACAACGAGAGACAACGCCCCAAGGTGACGGGTCTCTGGCCACTAGATAGCGCTTGTTCTTATTCCATTCTGAGGTAACGGCGTCTTTGGAAACTGTGATAGATTCGTGGTAGATTGTTTTAGCATTGTAGAATACTAAATGGCCTTTATTCGGCCGAGGCCTGTGTTAAGATGCACAAGGCTGATGCTACGAAGGTAGTTCTTCGCCTAGGTTTCGCTCTACTCTTTCAGATGCGAGACGCCACAAGAAACGTTTTTATTATGTCTATAGCCATTAAGATATCTCGTCGACGGTATTGTACGACATTCACTTTTAATGTCTTGTCTATTGTCATCGCTCGTGATGTCTGGTGGGAGCATCAAAGAAGTCAAACAAATTGATCAACTCATCAATGATGAACAAAAATGAGTACTTGTATTCTAGACCTTGTTGCCTACTTCTATCTCTCTTGTCCGCACTGCATCTCACACGGCTCAGAGTCTACTGGCATTTGAAGCACGCTTCTTCTTCCTCTCAGTGAAGGCTGCAGCAGCCGCTTGGCATGCTGGATCATGAAGTCTAGTCCTCAAGACGACACACTCCAAAGCGTTGATCGACAACAGCCGCTCACGGTTGTTCGTCAACATCAAGTTCTTGGTTGCAGCCGGCGCACCAGGCGGGCAACTCGAAATGCGCGTCGCCACCTCCATGACATCCTTCATCAGAGAGTTCTCTCCCACAACCTTTGTAATTAGGCCTGCCGCGCTGAGTTCTTCTGCCGACATTCTCTCTCCAGCGAGCAGCAGAGCCGAGGCCTTCTGGTGGCCCATGATTTGGGGAAAGGTCAGCGTCGAGCAACCTTCAGCGGAGAATCCCCATTTCAGGAATGGGCAGAAGTAGTAGGAGCTCGGCACTGCGTATACGAGGTCGTAGAGGGCCAAGCAGGTGACTCCATAGCCGGCACATGGCCCGTTGACAGCGGCAATGAGGACCTTATCACAAGTAATGAGCAACTCATTCAGAACCCTTCATGTCATGTCAGCTTTTGGTCCCACGTATCGCTCATGTCGCAGGCACTTCCTTACTTGAAGTTGGCAATGAAAGAGTCCATGTTCTCGGCCAGTTCATCCTTTGGTGGCGGCCAGTTGTCAAAGTCCATTCCTACTCAAGTCATCAGTTCACCGCACTTAGACAGTCAATGGGAGACAAACCTGTGCAAAAGAATTTGCCTGCGGACGTCTGGACGACGACGCTAATCTCGGGCACCGCAATCACCCATCTCATAGCAGCAATCCATTCCTTTGGTAACAACAAATGTTAGAATGTTTTCGGGGTCATGACAGGGTGTCAATGGACTTACAATCAATAGATCGGGATGCAAGGAATTGGCAGAGAATTCCCGCCGAAGCGTGATGATGGCAATGGCACCATCCACCACATCAAGGGTAAGGTTCTTAAACTTGGGAGGATCCATTTTCTTTACGGCAAAAGATGTAGCAATACTGCGAGCACACACGTCTCTTCTTGGTTTCTATAGGAAAGCAGCAATGTCCAATTTAATCCCCCACCAGCACATAGAAAAGTAGACTACTGTAGTGCAATGACCCCTTGCAGCTGGGACCAGTCAGAAGCTTTGCCGCGGGTGAACTAGCCACCCTTAGCTCGGTTGTCAACTTTTGACAACAACGGGTAATCTACTTTGGTTATCCGAGGATTGTCGTCCAAGAGGGAGATTTCTTGCAGTGGCCCAGCGTCCGCATGGTGCCAAGCGCTGGGATATGGCATTTACGCCCCCGTAGGTATCTATCGACCCATCCCGCACTGAATCCAAAGGACGTCTGAATACGACCCGATATCCAGAGACCTTCTGTTAAGCGATAAACATGACTTCCCAAATTCTTAAGCAACGAGACGGTTCCACTCTCTTCATCACCATCAACAATCCGAAAAAGGGCAACTCCCTCAACGTGGATCTCATCGTCAAACTTCGCGAGGTCATTGAGAATGCAGGAAAGGACAACACCCTGATTGCCATTGTCCTAACGGGCGCGGGAAAATACTTTTGCACCGGCATGGATCTCTCCAGCAGCTCATCCCTCCTCGAGAACGTTCCCAAAGGTGCGGATCGATCCAATACACAAGCCGGCCGTTTTGAGCAGTTGCTGGACCTCTTCAAGGCTGTCGAGTTCTGCCCCAAGCCCATCATTGCCTTGATCAACGGGCCGTGCTACGGTGGAGGAACTGGCCTTGCATTTGCCTGCGACATCCGCATCTCGGTTTCGTCAGCGTTTTTTGTTTTGTCAGAAGTCAGACGAGGCCTCACCCCAGCCATCATATCACCCTTCATTGTTCGGGAATGGGGAGCCCCACTGGCTCGGGAAGCCATGATCCAGGCGCGCAACGTGCCAGCCAAGGAGCTTCACGCCAAAGGGACCGTACACTACTTGGTGGACACACTAGCCGAAGGCCAAGAACGCGTGCAGCAGGTGTTGAAACAGCAACGAGGCTGTGCGCCGCATGCGGTGGGGGAATCCAAACGGATGATCAGAAACGCCTTGGACTCGCCTACGGTCGAGGAACGGGATGGCAAAATCAGAGATCTGTTCCTTACTATGATCAAGCCTAACGAAGAGGTGGCATATGGGATGAAGGAGTTCCAGGCGGGGAACCGAAATGTGGACTGGGCGGCGTGGTATACCAAGAAGGCATCTTCGAAACTTTGAGCTGAAGATTGGGAGTAGGAACTACTGGTTCCCTTGAAAGTAACAATCAGAAATCTTTCGGCAGATGTATTGTGTACGTAGATCGATCCCAATTTCCAGCTCTGTTATTTCCGTGGTAGTCTCTTGCTCAACATGATCTAAATTGGCCTTCAGAGATAGTCACGTCGAAATCACGATGAAGATTGATCAAGCTTATTGAATTATTCGAGTAACAATTAAACACACTCTCTTATATGTCAGTATGTTCTCGCTTCACGTTCACTGTATTTATTGTAGAAATGTCGCGATATTTGGTACAGCGCCTTGCTCCCTCTTCTTCATGATGGAAAATAAGGGACACAACCATATGTCTTCACACTTCTAAAAGAATATTCTTCCACAAAAGAAGAGGCCTTACTATCCTGTCTTGGAGTCCTCTTCACTCTCTAAGATCTCACAAAGAACTGAACCCTCTGGGAGGATGTCTCCCTCTTTAACTTGCATGCTGACAATACCCTCTGCAGAAGACGTGACCTGAATTTCCATCTTCATGCTTTCGAGCACAAGCAATTTGTCTCCCACCTTGACCCAGGTCCCGTCCTTTGCAGTGACCTCCAAGATTTTACTCGGCATTGGGCAAGTAGACACCCGCGAATCTAGTAAAGAAAAGAATGTGAGCTTCTGGCCACTAGGATGAAGGTAAATTGGTGAGAAGAGATCCTGATTATACGTACTTGCTTTCTGCGCCTCGCTCGCTTTCTCATCAAGCATTCCCGCCCATGCCAGCAGGCCTGACACAGTGTAGAGGATGGGAATCCCAGATCCAGACTCTTGGACGTAAATGGTCTTCTTGAACTCACCCTGAGAAGCCGATGCGAAATCGTAGGCGGCGATTTGGCCGGCAAAAGACACTTTCAACTTGCCAGTCACCCAGGGAGGGCAGGCCTCCACAACCGAGTCAAGAATGGAAGCGTTGTCGAACCTGGTCTCTCTCTTCGACCTAATGGCTGAGTAGTATCGTTTCACGAGCGGGCCACCTTCCTTATTGAAGTAGACGTCCTCCTCTGCCGAAGTTGGAGGGATCTCTGGGTCCAGCCGGACAACACGATAAGCTCCCATGTCATCTTTGCTCACCAGCATGTCGATCTTCTCATCTTGACCAGATCTTGTAATCTCGCTGGACACGAGACCGGCAGCTGACATATTCTTGCCGGCCCGTTGGTTGCGAAAGGACATGGGGATGCTCTTGAAGGCGGATCTTCTGTCGGTGGAATTGGGTTTCAGACGAGAGATTTCAAGAGCAGCGATGGCGGTGCTGCTGTCAACAGGCGAACTGTCCAAGGGAGCAGTCAACTCGTCCATGTTTTCCGGGATCAAAGCTGTCGTATAACTGACATCGTGGAAATGCGGCGAAGCCAGGATCCGCTGAAGAAAGACTTGGTTCGTGGTGAGTCCGAAGCAGATGGTATTCTTGAGAGCGCGAATCATCTTGGCAATAGCCATGGCGCGTGCTGGTGCCCACACAATGATCTTGGATATCATGGAGTCGAAATGCACAGTAATCGCTGAGCCGCGCTCGACTCCGAGTTCGTATCGAAGACCAGCACCATCCTCACCCTTGTTTTCGAGAGGTGTTTTCAACTGGCATATCGTGCCAGTGCAGGGGCGAAAGTCGTGGAAGGGATCCTCAGCGCACAGTCGAACCTCGATGGAATGGCCAATCTGCTTAATGTCCTGAAGTTGTGGCAAGGCCTGGAGCTTACCGCCACCAGCAACGTAGATTTGAAGGGCGATTAGGTCGATGCCGACAACCTCTTCTGTGATCGGATGCTCGACCTGGATCCTGGTGTTGACTTCCAAGAAGTAGTACCGCTCGTTCTTGATATCCTGTAAAGTCTCTTTAGAATCTGCTTTCTGTTACAAGAACGGAGCTAGCTTACCACTATGAACTCGACTGTTCCAGCGGACTCGTATTTCAAGAGTCTCGCAATCTCCAGGGCCGAGTTTGACATATCCTGTCTCATCTCCGCACTCAGCCAAGGGCAGGGGCTTTCCTCGATGATCTTCTGGTTGCGGCGTTGCACCGAACACTCGCGGTCGAGGAAACTGACGGCAGTTTCACCATCGCCGAATATCTGCATCTCCACATGCTTTCCAGCCTCGATGTACTTTTCGATGAGGCAGTGAGCTGAGCCGAATAGACGTCCTGCCTCGGACGTGCAGCGCTGCAGCGACTCTCGGAAACTGATATGCTGTTAGTCGTTAGGCCATTGAGCAACCTCATGGAGTGAACATACTCTTCCCTTAAATACACGATTCTCATACCCTTTCCACCTCCGCCAGCGGACGCCTTGATCATGACGGGATATCCAATCCGGTCAGCCTCTTGTTCCAGAAGGTCCGGATCCTGATCTAACCCGCCATATCCTGGCACCAAGGGGACCGAGGATCTGGCCGCCAGAAACTCCTTGGCCTCGCGCTGCACCCATTAAGCATTACTAACCAGAAACACAGCCATAACACGTACCTTGTCTCCAAGAGCGGCGATGGTCTCGGGTGACGGCCCAAGAAAGATGAGCCCAGCTGAGCCAACGGCGGCTGCGAAGTCGGCATTCTCCGACAAGTAGCCGTATCCTTAGAATGTTAGCACCGAAGTTGGTGTTTGAGGACAATATCTAACTTACCAGGATGAATGGCATCGGCTCCGAACCTCTTGGCTATCTCAATGATGAGTTCGCCATTCTGATAAGGCTGGCTCTCAGGGTCGCCGAGATAGTGAGCCTTATCGGCAAGCTTGACGAATGGTGCATTGGCATCTCTAAAGTGGTCTCAGTCAACCATGCGGACGCGGAAGAAACACACAAAGATGGGTCACTTACGCATCGGTGAATACCACAAATGTCGTGACACCCAGTTTCTTGCAGGTTGCAATGACTCTACAAGCAATCTCGCCACGGTTTGCGATCAAGACACTTGATATCTTGAGCTTGCCACTTGCATAGACTGGGGGCGCAATGAACAGGTCAGGTTGGCGAATCATGGCTGGTGAACGGTCGAAGGCGGGTGAAGAAGCTGGGTACTTACTGGCTGGTCGGGGACTGGCTTTTAGGAATCATACACACCGTATTCGTCCCGCGGCGGGCTCAATGATCCCGAGCCTAGGTCATGTTACAAGCTCAGTCAATGTTTGCCGTGGAAGTGTCCAGCAATGATCCGCATTGAGGGCCCGGTGGCAGCACCTGTTTGCCGTGGAGAGGCTCGAGATTGAACCCGCCTATCACAGGGACTACCGAGGATCCAAGGCAGCAGGGGGCTTGTTTTTGTGCAACCAATGATAGGTCTGGCCGAGGTGACTTGGTGCGCCTATTGGAGACTAGTGCTGTGCTTGCACAAAAATGGGCACAAACACGATGACACTGCACAAAAATAATTCAATATTTTCTTCTACAGGGTAACAGAGGAAGTAATGTTGTCTGCAATGCGCGAAGTCCAAGTCGCGCTCCACAAGATGAGATGATAAAAAAGAATTCTATTGATCGGCTCAGAGGGAGATAGTTCTCTTCGAAATTCGATTAAAATACTATCTGACATTGTCTATCTGGCGACTCTGCAGCCACCGTTTTGTGTTGTTGTAAAAGTTGATCGTGCAACCGCCAACACCTAAACCAGAGTACACTGCATAGATGGTAGGCCAACAAAACAAAACAGCTGGACATTGTTAACTCGGTATGTTCTACAGGTTTCATATAACAGCTGTCTACATGTGAGATAGTATTTCACCTTCACACGACAGTGTACGATAATCGCATTATCAATGAAAGAGTCGGGCCTACCCTTAAAACTTGAGAAATTCGGGGGCTGGCAAAGGAGGTTTTTACCCCATTATGCGTGAAAGCAAGCCATGCCCCATCTTCCACAAATCAGAGGTCACGCTGCTATCTTCCTCTTATCCAGAGCAGCCATTGGCTCCTCCTCGTTAACAGCAGGTCCACATTGCCAAGCCCCTGAATTTCTCGAGTTTTTACGGGTTGCTCTCTGGACCATCTCGACGAAAGTTAAGCCTGAACTTCACTGAGTGATTCTGTTCATGCATACATCCAGTGAATGAATGAATCGATTTCACCTTGAACATTGCCATCAAATAAATCTAGTGGGCTGTGACCACTACAGCCGAGAGACCCCCCTGTAACCCTCGAGACCCTTGTATGGCGAGTTCTCACACACCTCCAAACACATGCCGAGAACATCACGAGTATCCCTCGGATCAATGATTCCGTCATCCAGGCACCACGCCGAGGTGTAATACGCCTTGCTCTCAGTTTCAATCTGCTCCGTCGTCTTGGCAGTGCTGGCCGCCAACTTGGCTTCATCCATGCCCCTCCCGGACCGCTCAGCTGCCTGTCGAGCAATGATCTCCATGACACCTGAGAGCTGCTCTGGGCCCATGACGGCACATCTGCTGTGAGGCCACGAGAAGAGAAACCTGGGCGAGTACGATCGGCCGCACATGGCATAGTTTCCAGCTCCGTAGGACGACCCGCAGACGATGGAGATCTGAGGCACAGAGGATCGGGAAACGGCGTCGATGAGCAGAGAGCCGGCCTTGATCATGCCCTCCGACTCACTCTTTTTCCCGACCATGAACCCAGTGACGTTGTGTAGATAGACAATAGGCGTTCCGTAAGCGTTGTTGAGGTGAATGAACTGTGTGGCCTTTCGGGCTTCGTTGACAAAAATGACGGACGACATGTTGCCAATGATGCCCACGAGGCGACCGTGAATGCGTGCCCAGCAACATAGCATGCCAGTCCCGTACAGAGGTTTGAAAGGCTCAAAGCGACTGCCGTCAACGATGCGAGCAATCACCTCGGGCATGTTGAGTGGCATTCTGACATTCTCGGGAATAAGGCCGAGGATGCTGTCGGGACTATATAGGGGAGCTTCGACGTGATCCAGTGTGCGGTCAATAAGGAGGTTCTCTCTGTTGATACTCTGAACCCAGCTCCGAGCCAGACGACAGGCGTCAAACTCATCTGCCGCAAGTGCATCGCCTACGCCGCTGACGGTGGTGTGCATTTCTGCACCCCCGAGTTCTTCGGCGCTGCTAATCTCGCTCGTCGCCATCTGCACCAATGGCGGACCTCCTAGGAACATCTGCGCCTGGCTCTTAACAAGGATGCTGAATTCGGACACGCCAGGCTCGTATGCCCCTCCGGCAGTGCTGCTTCCAAAGACGATGGTGCATGTCGGAGAACCAGCGTCAGAACGTCTGATGATGTCCCGGAACAACTTCCCGCTCTGGTGGAAGACTCGGAACTGTTGGGGCAGATTTGCTCCCGCACACTGGTTTAGGAAGATGATTGGTAGGCGGTTCTCAAGGCTGATCTCGGAAGCCCGATGTTGTTTGCGGACGGTGAGCTCGTTTAGAGCGCCACCAACGATGGTGGGTATGTTCGCAATCAGCATCACCTTGATTCCACTGTAGACGGTCAGATATGTTATACACAGACGAGTCATCTTATAGAGAGACTAACCATACAAGACCGATTCCTACGATGAGGCTTGCGGCAGGGCTGGATTCTTTGACGCCAATGCCGGCAAAAGGCATCAGCTCCAGGAAAGGGGACCCCTCGTCGAGAAGCATGGCGATCCTGTCTCGGGCTTCGTAAGCGTGTCAGTTGACCCATATCTCTGAATAGTTGGGAAGCAAGGAGATTCGTACCAGACAGCATCCCACGAGCGTGGTGTCTCCTGACAAACAACATTAGCACTGCCTCGTGGTATAGATCTCGTCCCCTACTTACTCGATGTGGCGCGATTCACCCTCCCCGCCAGCCCATGCCGCCTTTTCCTCAAACTGCTGCAGAATTCCCTTCCAGTCTTCAACATTCTGAAGGTAGTCTTTGTCGTTCTGGTTGACTGTTGACCTGTATTCTGGGAATACGGATGGTAGCGGGATCTTGGGTGTCGTCATTCTGGGCATACGGTATACCATTCGCTGTGTTAGGATGGAATTTATTCTAGACAACAATGTAGTACCAATTAGATGCCTATTTAGAGGTAGTATTCATCGCCAGTGACTTGCACTCCAAGATGCACCAAGCCGCGGTAGAGAGCCGGAGCCGAGCCGCGGTAAGGACCTGCACAGCCAATAGGATGCCCCGATGGTGCCAGTAAGGAGACACATCGTAGATGCATGTAACTTAATCATTTATCTTGTTCTTGTTAAATTTGTCCACCGTTTAATTCTGTCTCATTTTGCCATCGCATTCTGTCTTATCGACCTTATTCTGAAGATGCCACCAGTTCGTATCGGCTGCTACGGGTATGTTGCTCCAAGCCGGCTATCAGGCCCGTGAAGTTGACATGTTCCAATAGTGCCTTTTGGGGAGACTCGCCATGGGCAATCAACCAGTTCCTCAAGGGGCCTGAAAAGCCGGTCGACTATCTCGTCGCCGACTACCTCGCTGGTACGTCAGAACTGCACAGGCGATCCTTTCATCCACTAACAGGACAACACAGAGGTTACCATGGGCCTGCTTGCCCGCTCTGCGCGTTCCGCTCAAGGCTCCCAGAAGAAGCGCCCAGCCGCCGGGGCTATCACCGAGTTCGCAGACTTAGCCCTCTTGCCGAACTTGGATGCCATACTCGAAAAAGGGATCAAGATCGTCACAAACGCTGGAGGTCTTAATCCTGTTGGGCTTAAGGAATACATCGAGTCAAAGCTTGCGGAGCGTGGTTTGTCGCACAAGCTCAATGTCGCTGCGGTCCATGGCGATGACATTATAAACCAGAAAGAGACACTCTTGAAGGAGGGCCGATTCCACCAGTTTGACCCGGTAGCAGGCAGCGTCGAAGAGGGCATCAACGCGTCGACAGGATACTTGAGTTTGAATGCCTACCTGGGAGCGCAACCTATTGCCGTAGCCTTGAAACAAGGTGTCGATATTGTCATCACGGGCAGGTGCGTGGATAGCGCTCTGGTTTTAGGACCTCTTGCCCACGAGTTTGGGTGGAACTTTGGCACCAGCCCCGAGGATCTCGATCGACTGGCCAGCGCTTCACTGGCTGGGCATATCATTGAGTGCGGCGCCCAAGCGACAGGCGGCAATTATACAGACTGGGAACAATCAGCATTCAGCCCCCACGGAGGCTGGTCGAACATGGGCTACCCCATCTTGACCTTCTTTCCCGACAACAGCTTCACCATCTCGAAACCCCCGCGCACTGGCGGTGTTGTCAACACACGAAGTGTCTGCGAGCAGATGCTGTACGAGGTCCTCGATACCGAAAACTACATCCTCCCCGACGTTATACTTGACCTCAGTCGAGTAACCATCAGTCAGAGCTCACCAGACAGTGTGCTTGTCAGAGGCGCCAGGGGTAAACCGCCAACGCCATGGCTCAAGTGCACAGCTGTGCGGCAACAAGGCTACAGAATATCTGTCGACATGCTTGTATCTGGAGAACAGGCCGAAAGGAAAGCAAAAACTCTTGGAGGAGCCATTGTAGAGCGAACCAACGCCCTGGCTACCGCAAACCATTCAGACCCAATCTCCAATGACGACTACGAGATCATTGTCATCGGTGCCGAGCATCATCTTGGTGCCGGGGGCAACTCTGGCGAGCGCAGGGAGGTGGTGCTAAGGGTTGCGGCCCGACATGAGAAGCGTTCCGTGCTTGACATCATGGGCAAGGAGGCAGCGTCTTTCCTAACAAACAGCGCTCCAGGCATCTGCATGCTGACCAGTGGACGACCAAAGACGAGTCCAAACTTTGTCGGGAGTAGTACCCTTGTTCGTCGGGACTCGCTTCACCCCGTCGTCTTTGTCGGCAGTCAAGAGTCGCCCATTGATGTGTCGCTTACTCTCGACGGTTGCTCGGACGGCAAGCTATCGGCTAGTCTAGACTCTGAGACTGCTACAAGCGGCATTACCACATCACTGAAGAAGCGTACCCAAGAGCTTACGTGGCGTGCTAAACTGCACGAGGTGGCGACCGGACGCTCTGGCGACAAGGGAGACAGTGCCAACGTTGCCATCATTGCCAGAGATGCCGCATTCTACGAGCACATTCTACAACAGGTCACCCCGCAGGTAGTCTTCTCAGCACTACAGCACCTGATAGCACCCGGAGGAACAGTCACAAGGTTTGCAGTGCCCGGCGTGCATGCAGTCAACTTTGTAATCACAAAGGCTCTTGGAGGCGGAGGGCTTTCGAGTCTGAGACTGGACAGGTACGTGTTGAGGTACTCATCATTTCTGCGGCTGACCATTTCTGTGAATTTAGACAGGCGAAGAGCTATGCTCAACTGCTTCTCTCGATGATATACGTCGACATTCCAGCGGATGTTGCCCACGCAGCACATCTGTGACGAGGGTTGAGTAGAAGGGGGCAGCAGGATACACGTGACATAGGTACATCATAGTCAAAACATAAACACCTCCCTAGGTACCTAGCTAAAAGTCAATTGGAAGAGCATAGACAAGGTATTACACAGTTAGTGGCACGGCTGTTCGGTAAGAGATCGGTAGGGAGGCGGCGTGAAGGGTCATTACCCCGCGAATACCCCGCAAATACCCCAGGAATCCGGAGCCCCACCCGGGTATCGAACGGCTCTGTATAACCGATGTCAGTCACTGCAAATGATATCCTCCCTTTTTGTCAGTATCACGAGAAAGGCTCTCTTAAGCAGTCACTCGATTCCCTATAGTATTTCGTACAGAGACGTGAATAAACAACGACACCCAAAATGGCTCAAACCACATTCCGAATCATGGCCCCAGCGACATTTCCTCTAAGCCCAGCAGCCCCCCGGCGCGCCCGGCTGAGGGCGCCGATAGCATGTCAATACTGTCGCGGCCGCAAGGTCCGCTGTGACCTCAACAAGCGAGGTTCCCGGTGCACCAACTGCGAGCTTGACGATGTTCATTGCAAGGTTGCAAACACCCGCAGACGCAGGTGAGTCGAGCCCAGCCTCCTTGTATGTCGTGTCTAAACCACAACTCAGAAGCACCGTGGTGGCCTCCACCATGTCTAGCAGCGTCGGCACAAACACGGTCGACATGTCGAGCATCCAAGAGCCCAGTGTCTCGCCGGGCCACATTGCGCACTCCCCAGCAGACGACGCCCTTGCCTCTGATCTAGGACCCCTCTTGACATCCACAAACGGAGATTCAAAATCTCAAGTCCCTCCTCAACCGCAAGCCCATAACAGCCCAGAAGATAATGGTTCGTGCGAATTGACTTGTCGTTCTCCTTTGCCAATGGAAATAAACTGACGAGGATAGGCGTGAGTCCCGACATGATAGGAGATATGCCTCCTGACACACCGCAAATCGGGTCGTTGGCTATGGTTCCAGACCTTGACCCTATGCCCTGGAGGCTTCCCGCATTCCTTAAGCCAATCAGCCAGGATACCTCGCAGCCCGCTCTCAACTATCTCGCTGCTGAGGGAGCTTTCTGGCTCCCGGAAGGGAAACTGCGGCAGGCTCTGGTGGACGCTTGTTTCGAGTTTGTGACTCCATACATGCCATCGCTTGATAGATCCGAACTTCTAGGGTATATCGACGTGTCTGTTGATCACGCCCCAGACCAGCCATGCCAGAAGACTATAGGTATCTTGCTATTCCAAGCCATCTTATTTGCTGGCAGCGCGGTAATTCCACCATGATCTTCCCTTTCAGATAAAGCTAACAACAAAGGGTAGTTCGTGGACAGCGATGTGCTCCAGTGCCTAGATTTTCCATCACAGCGTGAGGCACGCAGCTCATTCTATCGAAGGGCTCGGCTGCTATATGACTTTGATGTCGACACTTCCTCTGTCGAGGTTCTCCATGCTTTGTTACTCATGTCGTTCTGGTACGAGGACCCAGATGACTGCAAGGCCGCTGCGTATTGGATTGGGGCCCATGTCCATCACGCCCAGCAATTCGGCGTCCAAGAAAAAGCTCTCGCCACGCACCCAGCGCAAGGATTTTACAAGAGACTTTGGTGGAGCGCATACATCCGAGACGCCCTCGTCTCGATGGGCTTGAGGCTCGAGCCACGGATGCGATCCCTAATCCCAATGCTGACTCAAGACGACTTCCCACTACGCAAAGCCAATAGCAGCTCTTTAACCCGGAGCGCGCTTGATCGTGCAACACTATCCATACGCATGGCCGAGCTATGTATCTGCATCAACCAAACCATGTCAGAAGACGAATCACCTCACCACCCGCCCCCCAGAAACCGTACGGAGTTGCTTGACCTTCGGTTGGACGCTTGGCATAGGGCTTACTGCAGCGACTCTGCCACCCCATGTTCACGGGAACTGGAATATGATGTCTCTAGGGGCATCGCCGTTGGTCGGCTATTGATGATCATGACCTACTACACGGTGATATCAACCCTCCATCTTCCCGAGATTTCCCAGAGTCTCGTGTCCCCTGGACCAGGTAGTATCAGAGGGCCAAAGACTCAGAAGAGCTACAACAAGGTCCAAACAGCCGTATACAAAGTGTCTGTATTAGCGGACGTTGTTTTGAAGAAAGGGTTGATAAACTACATGTCAACCCAGGGGTACGTTCCGGTTGCTCTTTTGATACTTGTTATCTCAAGCTCACCCTCTTTACCAGAATTACTTGCGTCCTTCCAGCCGCCTCAATTCTCCTGTTGAATCTCAAGTCACCCACGCGGCGTCTACACAGTCAGAGCGCGGCCGGACTGCGCACCTGTATGCGCTTCCTTGAGCGACTGGGTGAACGATATTCCGCTAGCGAGGCAGTTCTGGGTAATCTTAAAGCCGCCGTCGACAAATCAAAGATCTCTTTGAGACAGGAGAATGTGACACCGAGGAGCGATTCCGAATCACCCAACGTGGAAGACCAGGAGCCTTTACTTTGGCGACGATCCGCTCAACATCAACCCATAAGCAACTATGCCTGGCCTTTATCTGTCGACCAAGCCCCGGCTGAGGACAGCGGAGATTATGCGGTACACATGCCGTTATTTACTAATGACATATCAGACAATGGTGAAGACACGATGCTATTGGATTTCCAAAAGGAACCTCTGTTCCACCAGATGTCTAGCTTTCTAGAGTTGGAATCAGAGTTCTTTACACAGTTGGCGACCTCGATGGATAGTGCAAGCAGGGAAGAAGACAGTACGAGTTTTATTCATGACCTGGAGTTGGTTGGCTAGGATTGAGCTAGAGTTCGATTATGTGTTCCCCATGCTTCCTGAAGCAAGATAGTAGTCACCTATAACGTTGCAATGTCGCGGTCGGATCTCTATTTGGGCCGCAAAACGACACTTGGCGACACCGAACAAGACAGGCCCCTCGTGGCTTGCATCCTCGCAATGAAAAGTTGAAGTGGAAGGATGGCTCAATTCTCAGTGTTGATTGGTTCTCGGCGCCTTGCGTCTTGGCTCTCGGTTACTTTAGGCAGCATAGCCCAGCCATTCGAACCAAATACGAATCATGCAAGCACTGCCACCAAGACCCTTGAGCGGTGTACACAGGAGGCAGTTATAGCGTATTTTTGGCTGGTCTATATATTTATCTCAAGCAAAGACGCTCTCTCAGGTTTTGTCCCCCTTCAACCTTGCAAGTGTCTTCAATTTCCAAGCTTCAAAGTGGCATTGGCACAGAACTCGATTCGGCAATAATTATTCATTAGTAGCTATGGACGACTCCCCACCATCACCTCCGTCACGGCCCGCATCGACCGGAGGTCAGCCTCCAGTTAAGATCAGATGGTGGATGGTCACTGAAGAGGCTCCTTCCCACGACGGCACACTCTGTTGCTCAGCCTGGGAAGCCCGTGAAGCTTGGGATAACCCAGAGCCCGTCAAACGACCCAAATGGGGAATCCAAATATACGACACACGATCTAATAGCGGAAAGAGTATGAAGCAGCTCAAGAAGCTGGCACTCAAGATATATGAGGACACATGGGACGAGCGAAGCGCCATGGGCCGTGAGACGCTGGATAGAATCGACCTCTACGGCCTAGCTATGCCGGACGACACATCGCCAGCTGAGCGCGCGGAACGGTGCAGAGCACACAACGCCAAGGAAATTGCTGCGAGAAATGCGACAGGAAAAGGAGACTTTTATATCCCCCAGATGGATTGCGGGTTTCCTGGGTCAGGCCGGCGCTCCCTACTGGTCATTGATAGGCCGGAAGCTAAGTGGGATGAGCCTGATGAAGGTGGGTTCCTGGAAGTTCGGTGGGATCCAGAGGTCAGCAAGGACAACACCGGCGACAGTGCTGACTTTTCACTGCTGGAAAGCCCGGAGGATAAAATCAGGTTTTACCGTTACGAATATACGAATCAAGTGCCAGGGGTCATGCAGAGCATGAGGGACGGTGTCGAGTGGTTTGATATGAATTACGTCGATTCGGGTCTGTTGGACGAAGAGTTGAGACAGGCTGTCGAGAAGGCCTCTGGGAAGTGAGGGTAGACTAGGTAGTCTCAAAGTGTGTGTACGCTTTATAAATATCCTATATTCTAAAGGTCCCCAACTCTGCCTATTTAAAAAACACCAGTCTTCTAAATTCAATTATCAAGTTTGCCAATGACCATGCCAATCGTGCCGCCATAACCCGGTTTCTCCCACACACCTGTTCTATACTGGACCCCAACAGCATTCATCATGAGTTCAGAGCTAAAAGAAGATATTGTGATGATCTCTTCCATTTCAACAGCCTTGGAGTTTATCATATTTCGCTGTGGTGATGCAGAAAAGCCTTGCCTAATAATAGCTCAGCCAGTCAGATCAACTTCGAGTGAGGATCGTCGCCTCACTAGCGGCATCATCCACCATCACCACATTCGAGCCGTGCCGATGAGCCAATGAGTGCCACATGTGAAAAGGACACTCACATTAATCCAACGCTCCAACAAATGAGAAAAGCCAGATCGATGACCTGCAACGCTGAGCCCATCTTGCCCCCTGCCTAGTTACCAAAGGCCAATCCTCCGCGCCGTGAATGGTGCGACCGCCGTCGATCTTCGCCGCCACTAAGCAACCGATGCTCCTAGCGTCTGACAGGATGATTACCTCTGACGTCTTATCCCATTTACCATCCGTTGCCTTGTTGTCTTCTTGCTCCACCTTGTTTTGTTCCATCTTTCCTTTTTGCCCACTTCATTCTCGCAAACATGGCGAAGCTCGAACCTGCGACCGACATCGATCCCAATGTCTGGTATCATATGACAGAGGAGAATGTCGACGATTACGATGGAGACTTCAAGTCGATGCTACAAACGTGGCAGGACGGGGACTTCAGGGTGTTTCCTGTGGCCAAGAGGAAGACATACTGGCAATTCGTGAGTTCATCACCCAGCACCATGATCGGCTGCCTTTGCTAACCCAGTGCGCCCAGCAACCGATAGGCAAGATACCAGGTCGATACGCCCTACGATGTTCCGAAACCACGACACAAAAGCAGTTTGCCGTCTGCTACCGCCCAAGCGAATCGGTCGAGAACAGACGCACACGCGCTTGCCTACGAAACAGCGACGGTAGCGATGCACAGCAATGGGATGTAGCACTATGGGGAAAGAATGACACATACCGCTTCATCAACGTACACAACGGCAGCAAATATCACCTCGACGTCATCCCAAGTGGTCCGGTGTACATGAGCCCAAACCTTGATGGCTACCAAAGGAGGCAACGGTGGCTCATGACGAGTGTGAGCAACGTCGACGACGCAGCGTATAGCACCGTTTTTTCAAACGCAAGTAGAACCATTGGTCTTAATCATCGATCTCTAACCATTCTCAGGCTCCCGAATCAACTTCCGATTCAGCAACTACAACAGGTGAATCCGGCAACCAAACGAGCCAACCCGACACGGACTCTGGCAGCTCTGACAGCAGTAGCCTTTCAGGCGGTGCCATCGCGGGTATTGTCATTGGAGCAGTTCTTGGTGTTCTTGCGATTGCGCTTGTAGCATTCTTCCTCTGGAGACGCAGGAAACGGCAGGCCGAGGCAGCTCCCACATCCGCCCAAGCTCCGCCGTACCCTCAGTCACCCGATGGTTATAAGCCAGAAACATCATCACCGACGCCAGTTTATGAGCTGCCAAATAACCAAAACCCAGCTGAACTGCCCGCACATCATTGATCAGAGGCCAGATAACGGACATTGGAGGGTGGAATGTGGGAATGTGGGCAGCAGGACTCCTATCGGCTTAAGGCTTTATATACACTTAAGGGCTTTTCGGATTGACGAAATTAATTGAAAATTCTCGGATTACTGACTTTGACCAATTTTAGACTTGTGATAATGAGTATTGCCATGCCTACACCCAGCTGGGTAGACGGGTTGTGGAAACAGGTTGGAGGGGAGGCAGCCTCTGATACGAGCAGAGAAATGTGTCTCTTTAAAACTTTGCAACTTGCCTCCTCTAACTTTCCTTGCTCGATCGGCGCCAAGAAGTGGGCTCAACTTTAAACAGGCAAGGCCGTGACTTGCCCCTCGTTCGTTCCTGGCTAGTAGAAGCCCGCATGAATGGACCAACACCCGCGCCAAGTGATGGCGTTCCGCATGATCAAGCTACTGCATGTAGACTGAGCTGAGCTGCTTGTTTTCGTGTTCCATCCAATGGCCGGAGCCAATATCAGACGCTGGATAGATCAAAATCAAGTAACACAGCGAGATAAGGGATTCAGAGGTGGGTATAAAAACTCGGTTGCCGAACCCTATGGTTCTCTTTCTCGTCCGTTGTTCAGCCCTGAAGGTGGTATATACATGTTACCGCTCGATTCTATCCCGTTGATAGAAATATTACTCAATGCCTCGATCCATTTTACGAAACATGCCCCAACGACACGCAAAACGTTCAAAGGAAGGTGGCAATTCTCGTCTCACCTCTGAAAGCAGACCTGATAGAAGTCCTTGACGAGGATGATTGGTGATGGATAAGCTATGCTCTAGTGGAATATTCTCCGGTTGCTTCCCTATTTGTTCCCATACTACTGTAATGGTTCTCGGTTGGAGTCGGTACCCGCTGCCCCTAGGGTGGATGAACTCGTCCTGTCGTTACCAATCTGGGTATTATAGCCTAGAGGTAAATCAAGAACCATGAAAGACCCTCACTACTATCCCCGTATTGATAAAGATAGGCCAGGTCATTTTGTAAATCACGAAAAATCCCTCCGTGTTCCATTGTCCTCGTAGGCAGCTTGCCGTTGATATTGTTGCAAACTTGCCTGGCAAGACTCCATAAGTCTAAACAAGCATAAAACCAAAGCGCAACTGAATCTGATTTATATCAGCCAACAGATCCAACTCGAAAAATATGCCTTCTTCGCGTCATTTGAAACATGACACCTCCGATTGCTGGCTGACACTTTGGGGAAGGGCACGGTCAGGATCCGACATGCAGTCATAAGGCGTAAGGCTCACAAAAACGCGGGTACCGTATCCGTCCTAACAATCACGGATGTCGGAAGCGAGGACCTTTGGGCAAAGAGGATGGCCGGAGAATCGGCTTAATTGATGGGGCCAGGGTCTCATGTTGTTATGAGCGCCTCCTCAATGGGGCATATGATTCGTCGTTGTCCACCAATGGTTGATGGGAATGGGTGAAGCGGCTTGGGGGCTGAATTGCATGGGGCTGAATGTCTTGTGCCAGTGAAACCCCCTGAACCCTGCTGTCGTCACCCGAGATGGAGCCACGTCTTGAAGCTCAGAGAGACAGGATCAAAGGCCAGGACGTCGAAATACCAAGAACACAAGCTTGATAGAGACTTGGCGATCCCCGATCTCTTGGTTCCAAGAGTCTTGGAACCTTGGCAAAGACCAAAAACCGTACCTGGCACAATAGCCCGACACATCAAGTCTTGCACTTCCACAGCCTGCAGCGGCAAAGCTCGTCTACGTTTCAAACTCATGCCATAAGCAGCCAAAAAATCAGCACTAGCGGATTAATCCTTGCCTCTAGTCAGCCTGTTGTACCTTTCAACCCCTGCAAATTAAAAGCCTTGTCGGCGCAAGATGCTACGCTTTTTGTGCATCGCTCTGCCCAGCAGAGCGAAATTGGACCCTGTCGAAGCCCGTTTAGTTTTCTCGATTCTCGGGCCCTTTCAACCTTTAACCTTAACAACATACTTTTCACTAGGTCCTCTTTTTACGTGCCGTTTGACAACGTTTTTCGATCTTCCCCGCGCGCTGCTCGGATGGAAATCCCATCAACCTGAGCAAGCCGTGGCCTCGGGTTTTGCTCCTCGACGTGTCCCTCCCCGAATCAGATCATGCCTCGGTCAATCGTCGCCTGGGCCTTCGGGCCGCTACTATTACTTGCGAATCCGACTATGGGAATGACGGGTTGGTGGACTTGGTCGGAGTATTCTCTCACACCTCACTTTGCGTTCCAAGATCCCGGGTCTGGCGATCTTGTACACACCGCTTGCAATAGCAATGGCTCGGCCGTATTCCCGACAGACGAGATGCACAAGTTTCCAATCAAGGCCAAGCCGAAGCCAGGGACACCACTCGCAGTGGTAGGATGGTATGATGATGAGGAGAAAACGACGGTCGTGAGTAACTTCATTCCCTATTCCTCGCCCAGACATTGACGCGAAGTGATGGGCCAGGCTTCAGTATTCTTTCAGGCCCGTGACGGCTCATTGGTCAACGCCGACATGACATGCAACTGGAAGACGGGCAACTACGAACTACAAGAAGGTGGAGAGTACAAGGTCAGCGAAGACGCAGGCGCGCCATCTATACATGAGGATACAGGGCTGGCTGTGGTGGAGCTTGGCGAGTCCGGCGGGAACAGGGTCTTTTACCACGACGAGGATGGAAAGGTCAATGTCCTGGCATACGACGACGATACCGACTGGGTTTACATTGGACCCGTATCCCAACTCGAACCAGAGGGCAAAACGTTGGGGGCAGCAAGGAGGAGTGGAACCAACATGTCGGTGATCTTCCCATACGATACGGACAACTTTGCCATTGCTGGATACAAGGAGGAGAACAAGGACAAGTGGAGTCTGAGTATGTTGACCCCTCTCGGCCTCGACACAACGAAACATTAAGGAGGAGGCATGCGATCACAGACACTAACCCGAGAGATACAGGCTCCCTCCCACTTGGCTTCAAGAGTCCAGCGCCGACCAACAAGACCGCAACATCAAAATATGCCTTTGACTGGTCAAAAGACGTACCATTTATTCTTCCCGAGATCGACATGACGACAGTCAGCCTTACCCTGGCATCCAACGAAGAATCTTTGACAAATATTTTCTACATCGGTACCGACTCGAAGCTTCATCAGATCACCAACGGCAAAGATGGATGGGAAATTGCCAAAGATCCAGGGGAGAAGAAGTGGCCCAAGGCTGGCGACAAGTCAGCTCGACTGGCACTAGTTGCCGCGCCAGAATCTGAAGAACTCTGGATCTTTTATCGAAAGGGGAAGGATGTTATGGAGCTACACTTGGACGATTATGGAACGTGGGCGGATGCGAAGACGGTATCAACCGTGAACGAAAACGCGCCAACGTCCGACAACGACGACGAGGATGATGATGAGGAGGAAGAGGGTTCGACTGGGTCGTCAAACTCGAACCACGACGGCGACGGCGAAACATCAGAACCATCAAGTGGTCTATCTACCGGAGCCAAGGCGGGTATTGGTGTGGGCGTAAGTCTTGGCGCCTTGGCTGCAGCAGGTGCCATCTTCATGGTCATCCGCCGGAGGAGAAGAGCATCAAACACCGACACACAGCAAGACCCCATGAGTCCAGATCAGATGCATCAAGAAGGATACCGAGCAGTCAACAGCGATAAACCAGCAGAATTACCCATCGACCAAGGACCACATGAGCTGGCGACGAATGAGCCCGAGTATGAGCTGCTCGGAGATACTGAACAACGACGGCCGGGGAGTAGGCCAGTGAGTAGCCGAAGTGAAGGGGGGCGAAGCCAAACGGGACAGGTTAATAGGACACAGAATAGCAGAGACGAAGGAGCCGATGTATAAATTAGCGAGACGGGATGGGATATGACATGGCAGGTCTTGTGAGACTGCCAAGTGTGGGGTGTACGCATTGGCATTATTGGTTTAGATACCCAATTTGCAAAGCTTGGTATATTAGCGATTTGTTTCATGTATTTATATGAGTTGTGAAAACATGCAAGGGGATTGATACCATTTTATTCCTAAAGTCTTTGGTCCACGATGATCCCGTACGAGGTATACGACTCACGACCTCAGGTCTTCCTTATTGTTGTCATCCATTTCTAACTACCCTACACCACACCTTATTAGACCTTTTCTAGTACTGTGATGCTTGACGTGGTCAATAGTCCGACTACTAAGCGGCTCTGAACCCTGGTTAAGTTCCCATCAGGTCTTGCGTTAGTGTTGCAACCTTGGCTTGGCAAGATAGGGTTTGTCGCTACTCGGTTGTCTTGGGTCTGTGCCGCTGACGAAGCAAACAAGGATCCGAATTTGGCTGATCCGAAAACTCCGAAAAGACGCGCGCGGCCGAAAACTCCATAAAGGTATGTTGGCTTACCGAAACGTACCTGGGCATACTGGATGGCCTCTTCGCCAACCATATACTCAGACATTATTCAGACACAACGGCAGGGCCAAAGAAGCTTGAATAAAAACTTATATCAATTACTTAGCAACCGAAGTCATCGATATAGAGTCAGTAGCTAAAAAATAGCAACTATCTCGGTCCCAAGACATCAAGCTTTGTCGCGTCGGAAAGCTACCCTAGGCCAAAGCCAAATCGATGGCGCTGCAGTCCAAACTTGAAGTAGTTAGAGTGGATTTATAATAGGAACTTTTCGAGCGGGGAAAACGAGACTCTGCGATCTTTGTGCTGATATAAGCCGCGCGGTAAGGCGTCACTGGCTGATGCGAGCATTCCAACCCTCCTTATCATTTAACCTCACCACTCTCCGCCACGACTTGTGCTTCTCCATCTCTACTACAACAATCATGTCGGTAACAAAGCCAATCCTCATCTCAGGCTCCGGCCTAGCATCTCTTCTTCTCGCCCAATCTCTTCGCCTATCCAAGATTCCATTCCGAATCTTTGAGCGCGATGAGTCGTTCATCTTTCGCGCCCAAGGCTATCGGCTCCGTCTCTCTACGGAGGGACTTGACGCAATCGAGTCAGTCCTTGATGCCAAGACGTGGGAGCTCTTTTGGGACAAGTGCGGCAAGACTGGAGGTAGTGGTTTTGCCGCTTTCGATGCCGTAACTGGAGAGCAGACGGAGCATGTCGTGCCTGAGAAGCTCGTATCGCGGGGTGGAAAGGTTGTTGGCATTGCGCGAGGAGATATGCGCAAAATTTTTGCTGAAGGCTGTGAGGATCACATCGAGTGGTCTAGGAATGTCACAGGCTACGAGTTGACCGATGATGGTGTCCGGGCCATCTTCTCCGATGGTACCAAGTCTATTGAGGGCTCAATGCTCATTGGTGGTGAAGGCATCTACTCCAAGGTTGCAAAGCAGGTCTCGGGTGGAAAGCTCAAGGTCTACGACACCGGCGCCAGGGGAATTCACGGCCAGGCGCCAACCACCGCATTCAAGGGACTTGGCGAAGGTGTATTCCGTCTGCGAGACGCCACGCGTCCAGACGGTGCTGTTTTCATCATCACCAACGTCCGCCCAAGTGAGATGAACGACCCTAATGTCGAGTTCGGCTGGACCATGGGAGGAGAACCAGGTGTGATCCGCGCTCCCAACGACGACTACAGCATTGTGGGCAAGCAGGCTGCAGAAATTGCCAAGTCCATGTCCAAAGACTGGCACCCGCGTTTCAAGCCACTATTTGACGAGATGAACGAGTCTGAAGCGGCGTTCTGGAAGATCACCTGTTCCACTCCATCAGGCGTTCCAGAGTGGCCCAACGAGCCTCGGGTGACTGTCATTGGAGATGCTGCCCACTCAATGACTCCCGCAGGAGGCATTGGGGCGAACACTGCTGTGCGGGACTCGGCGTTGTTGGGAAGATTGTTGCGTGAGGCTGGGGGATACAAACCTGGTGTCACGGCTGCTTATGAGAAGGAGATGAGGGTTTATGCGAGCGAAGCTGTTAATGAAAGTTATACCGGTGCTTCGGGTGCGTTTGGTATCAAGATTGATGAGGAGACAAGCCCTGTTGTATAGATTATCGCGAGTAGCTAGATCAACCACAGAATGTTTGGAATTGCGTATCCAGTCTGATATCTGCCAAACAGCAAGTCGTTCTAGTTATGTGCTTCCGGAATTGTGCCATATTTCAAGCTTTAACAAAGCCTGAAAGGCTAGTGCAATTCAAGTATGCTTGTTGGCAGGGAGAACCTAAAAAGAGTGCGGGCACTATAACTCCTATCTTGTCGAGACATAGGTTCATGTACTGTGTTTATTCATCTGTTTGTCTATGTGCGTTTCCTTTTGACTCGGCATTCCACATCCAAAAGGAAAAAAAGTATGCTTGGCGCCAAGTCTTGGTTTAAGAACTCTTGGGCAGATACTTGATGCCAGAGTCGGGGCAGCTGCTCTTGCTTCCATCAGGAGCCGAAGGAACAAAATCACCCTCCTGGAGTGATCCCTGCACATTAAAGTGATACCAAACCTCGTTGAGGTTCTTGCCACTGCACCCGAGAGTCACTTTCGCGCCATGCTGTTCCTCAAGAGCGTCCTGGATCTCGCTGGCGGTGTACGTCTCGGAGTCAGATGGCTCAATGCCAGCATCGGAGAGCCACTTGTACGTGGGAAGTGTCTTGAAGAGTGAGACGGTCCTCTTGACGTAATCTGCTGCTTCGGCACCGGTGCTGTAGCCAGTGTAGCAGCTTGGCTCCAGGGTGCTGATGCAAGTGCCGTGCTTGTCCCACTCGTGCTCCCACAAGGACTCATCGTCACCGTTGTCACTGACCCAGTACTTATCCATGTAGGACAGGGTCGAATTGCCGAGGAACTGGGACACGATGCCTCTGATGTCATCATATTCACGGCTAGTGTCGCAGAACTGAGGGTAGGTGCCGTCACAGTAGTCGGGCCAGAGGCCATGAATTGTCCATGAGTCTGGGTAACGTCAGAAACAGGCCCTTTTCAATGCCGAGGCGACTTACCAGATGGGCCTGCAGCCGGGCTTGCATCCCAGAATTGCGTCTGAAGTAGCTGACCAGCGGGGATAAAGCAGCATGTATCAGCGACAGCAGTGGTGTTGTGGCAGGAAAGAGGAAGGTCGAGAGGACAAGATTTGCTCGAGGCAGCAGAAGCGCCCGACACGAGAGCCAGAGGGATCAAAAGTCGAGTATAAGCCATATTGACGGGTTGAGTTGAAAGGGGTTGGCTTTCGCTGAGGAGGGAAGAATTGCCAACACTGGGCACCCCCGAACTAAATAGTCCAGCTCATCCTTAACAATGCAGGATCAAATGTAAATCGCTCGGTCTAGCAACCGGAAAAGATCCAAATCTAGTATTCCCAGTCCGACGGAGCAAAGTCACCAAAACAGCAGGTGTTTCAAAGAATCCCAGCCAATGCCGTCCGATAAGGACTCTACACAAACCCCACGTGCAATCATGGCAACGTATTAGCAGGACTTTTGGTTCAAGGACCCGCAGCCAATGAGGGGACGAGGTAACGCGACGACAGGTCATGATCGACACAGGGGCGGGACTTTTGATTCACGGGAAAGGATCTGAGGTGCCAATCAGATTCTTTGAAAGAGCCGTGTTGAATAAATAGCTGTATGAAGTTTGAAACATTAAAAAGGACTCCAATCTGCTTTAAGAAGCTGTCAACGCGTTGTATTGAAACGTGGTGATGGTTATCAACTAGGTCCACCTAGTGAAGCATCCCTGTAGATTCATGCCGAGTTATCCGTCCTTCACATGTAGTTTCACGGACCGTGTCAACAATTGAGCATAGCCTGGGCACTATGAACATCGAATCTTGCATGCTTAGGCTTATCGCGTTGAGTTTGGATGAAGCCCATCGGCTGTTGACCCTTGAATGGGAAAGTGAAGTTGGCTCAATGACGTCATTCCTTCGCGGAACTTCCAGATGGTTGAAACTTTACCACCAATGGGCGATTTGCACTGGTTATCGCAATGATTTCTATCATGTGAAGACAAAAGACTCTGTTAGCATCAATGAAGGCCAGGGAGGGTGAACGGGGAAGGTCTCCCCGAGGCAGTGCTGTTGAAGCAACCAGCCAGTCACGTCTAATCACCGGCAACGATCTATGAGACCAGAGAACTGGTCTTTGTTGACGTCTCTCGAATCTAGGTTTGGATTTACATACTGAATTTTTGCCGCTATTACCTCGTACCCAACTATCTTATCACACAATAAAAGAACTCTTGTAAACTACATTGACAGAGGAGCATTGTCCTTCACGCAAGCCTGATCAATTCACGAACCTCTCCGTTAGCGTGCCTCGGGCTCCTCGGTTCAAACTTCCAGCTGGTACGGCATCGATTAGTTTAGAGCTTTGAGAGTGGCAGAATCTGAAGATCGTCTCTGCTTAGATCATGAATGCTCTTCTTGCCGCAATTTCCCAGGCTATTGTCCATATCCGCCAACAAACATTTGAGAACATACTCCACGCCCTTTTGTCCACCAGCGGCTAGCCCATAGACATACGGACGACCAATACAGACAGCCTTCGCGCCAAGAGCCAGTGCCTTGAGTACATCAGAACCAGTTCGAACACCGCTGTCGAAGAGAAGTGTCAGGTCGGAGGCTTTGACTTTTTCGTCTGCCGCAATCTCGGCGAGGGCGTCCAGGGATGCTATCGCCCCGTCCAGTTGCCGACCGCCATGATTGGAGACGATGATGCCATCCATGCCATACTCGATGGCTTTGTGTGCGTCTTGGACTGTTTGGATACCTTTGAGGACAATCGGTCCGTCCCAGAGTCTCTTTAGCACATTGAGGTCTTCCCATTCGCGGTAGGTGCCAGAATTCATGACATCAATCCAAGCTTTGGACTTTTGCAACACGTTGGCATTGCCAAGTACCTTTGCAGCACCTTTGAATGTTCTGGGTCGTGTCATGATGGTCAATAGCTCGACCAGTTTCTCAGTAACGCTCCGCGGGTCATTCTTCTTTATCTCCTCAAACAGTTTGTTGAAAGCCGGGTCTGAGAGTCCAATCTGACACCCGTCACCCCAGATAAAAGGCAGGTAGGCGGTGTCGAGATCCGAGGGTCTCCACCCAAGTAGAAACGTGTCCAATGTGACGACTAGAACTTTGTACCCCGAATTCTTTGCTCGATTCAGAAGACTGGCCGTGATCTCTTCACACTGCGGCTTGGGCCAGTAGAGTTGATACCAGCGGTCGCCGTCTGCATTGGCTTCGGCGATCTGCTCTATCGTTCGAGTCGCAGCGCTAGATAGGATCATGGGCATTCCCACATTGTGACAAGCCCTGGCCGTGGCTTCTTCGGCGTCAGAATGCATAATGTTCTGAACGCCTATCGGAGCCACCAACAGAGGGCTCTTGTACTTCGCTCCAAACAGCTCCACACCAACATCTCGTCTGGTAGCGTTCACCAAGCAACTAGGTCGGAGGCGGTAACGAGAAAAGGCTTGAACATTGGCATCGGCAGTGGCGGATGTGCCCGCGGAGCCATGAACATAGTCAAAGTTGGCCGGAGGGACCTTAGCCCGGGCCAATGCCTCCCATTCTGATGGTTTGGTCGAGAAGGGAGGTGGTCGAAAGGCTTGGTAGATATCGCGCTGAAAGGATGAGTAGCTGGCTGAATCGGGTTCTGTGAATGACGCAGTCGACGATTTCGAGTCGGTCTTATTGGCCATTCTGATTTATGGTATGATATATCGTGGATATTTGACTTGTGGCGTGACTTGATGTTGATGGACTCTCACAACAAGGTCAAATTGAATCCTCGGTGGTCATCGTTGAGGGGCCACGTGCACACCGACTCTCCCCCGCTTCTGAGAACCGAACCTCGGCAGGCATTGATCCCTGCAACTCACGTAAGCTTTCGGTACTCTCAAGTGAGAGTATAAGATTGTATTCCATAGGTAGGTAGAATGATGAGATGAGTTTGAGGTGATATTCTGCGCTCTTCTGTTCATGGTTCCTGTGAATTGTGGAGTGAGTGGTTTGGGTGAGTGAGATGTAGAAAGCCATCTTTGAGAAGATAATGACCTCCACCAAGACACAGACTGACTAACCACTACGTCACTTGTTCTGTCACTCAAAATTGGATCCGGCCCCATGACTGTTTGATTCAACCATTCGCATACACTGATCATGTCCCAACTGACTGTCGACGGGGATATCGGAGCCGATCTCGTGAATCCCCTCACTGAATGCGACCCTAACACAAACACCCCGGGCCATCGGGGATGACGGAGCCGATAGCGTCAACTTTAAGCTTCTTCCATTCCCGTTTCCATCCCAAAAGGCGGGGAAGTTAATGCGGGGGTGGACAGAGTGCCATCTGATAAACACGCTACTTTTCCTTTACGGGGTGCATCGGGGTATCTCCTCCGAGCTTGTTCATTGGTACGCATAGTCAGCGTTGTATAGTATAGCGGAAGACTTGCCGAAAACTATCATTTTGCTTGACCTTGTGATGTGTGGAAACGCAGCTTCTAGGTGACTGGGCCACTACGTCCCTTGCTACTTTGAGGCCAAGACTGGTCAGGTACTCGTGTTGACGTCGATCTCGGGGTGGATTCGGTATAACTCCATTAATTAAGTCAAGTAGGCCACTTCTATAAATGCGCGAAATGTTTCCACGATGTAACAGCTGTTCTCGTCCCTCCCAACTCCATCCCAATTGTCGACTACACCATGCAACTTTCAAGGTCTCTGGCCTTCTTCGGCCTCTGCTCAGCCCCTGTGCTGGCTGCCTGGCCCAACGGACCCTTCACTACCTCTGGCCGATGGATCAAGAACGCTGCTGGTAACACCGTCACTCTTGCCGGTGCCAACTGGCCCGGTCACGGTGAAGTGATGGTCCCTGAAGGCCTTCAGTACCAGTCCATCCAGGAAGTCGTTGCTGATCTCAAGTCGATCGGTATGAATGCCATTCGACTGACCTTTGCCACGGAACTGGTTGACCAGATCTATGACAACAATGGCGAGGATGTTGACATTAAAACGGCCTTTGAAGAGGGACTGGGCAAAGAGAATGGAACTATTGTCTTGAACAAGGTCTTGGAGAACAACCCGTCCTTCACACCTCAGACGAAGCGACTTGAGGTATGTATCAGTCAACAAACGCCATATCATAAACATGAGAGCTCACATAATGTTTAGGTTTATGATGCTATTGCTGCCGAGTGCCTCAAGCAGCACGTCTACATCAACCTTGACAACCACATCTCTAGTGGAAAGTGGTGCTGCGGCGGCACAGACGGCAACACCTGGTGGGGAGACACCGAGTTTGACGCTGACAGATGGGCCCGTGGTAATGCCTACATGGCAGCTCACGTAAGTTTCATCAGCTAAAGAACCCAAACTTTCCACAGAAAATACTAATCTTTGACAGAGCCGAAACTGGCCTGCCAAGATCTCTCAGTCTCTCCGTAATGAGCCTCGACCTCCCACCAACAACGAAGATCTCCGGAGCGCGTCGTACAACTGGAGAGACTTGTACAAGTTCATGCGCCAAGGAGCCGATGCCGTCCATGAGGCCGATCCTGATAGTCTCATCATCATATCTGGCATGAACTATGACACTTTTGTCACTCCCCTCTTCACCGGAGCTGCTTTGGACCCAAGCACCCAAACATTTAGCCGAGATGACTTTGCCGGATATGGCGAGAAGCTTGTCCTAGAGATTCACAACTACGAGAACAGCATTGGAAGCTGCAGCTCGCTCCGATACAACCTCTACACCAAGGGCTTCCAGGCTATGAACGCATCGGACCCCAACACTAAGAATGTCTTCCCTGTCATGCTTACCGAGTTTGGACACTCAATGGAGGGCGACAACTACAACAAGGCCAAGACATACATGAGCTGCCTTTCAGAGTATCTGCCTGAGGCTCAGGCGAGCTGGTTCATCTGGGTTATTGTTGGTCGATACTACACCAGGCAGGGTATTCAAGAGTTTGACGATTCTTGGGGAATCAAGAAGCCTGACTGGTCTGGATGGAGGAACGACCAGTATATCAAGGACTATCTTGTCCCACAGGTTAAGGGAACCGTGGCCGGGAACAAGGATTAGCTCTATTAGGGGGAAATCATTGAGTATGACATCATTTCGAAGGTCATTATTCACCTCTCACTGAACAACATCTCCCTTCAAAATAGTAAATTTGAATTTGAGTCATTTTCGAGAAATTTCCAGTCTGTGGCGGAACGTGATACTTCTAGTGATATACCAAAGCTGTTCTGTCCATATCCTGCAGAGAAAATCAGATTTCCTAGAACCATTCTAGGCATTTCTTCTTAACATTGAAAGCGCATACTATTTGAGTTGCTCTGAGATTTACAGAAGCGTATAGTTCACTTTACAAGTATTTCTTAAGCTTGGGGATTTGTAGAACTGACTTCCAGTTACTAACCCCTTTCTAATCCGTTAAGGCAAATTGAAAAATGCTTCGTAGCGTAGCTAAAAAGATACATAGACAATTAGGCTTCAGGCTAGGGGATTATAAAGAGATCGAATATTTATAGCTGTTATGACTGTTTTCCATACACGTCACCTTTCTCCTCTGGTGCGTATGGAGGAAGCTGTGCCGTTTTCTATGTTTCTTGTTCATTAAAATTTATAAGACGCAGTTCAGACTCCAGCTTTCTCCTTTCGCTAACCTGTATTGGTAGGCTACCACTGACCTTAAGACGTGTGGTACTTGGTTTCCAAAAGCTGCGGAAGAAAATGTACAATCCGAGGCTTCAAGACTTTCAAGTGTTTCGATTCGTCCCAGGTTACGCACCTTCCCTCTTCGCCAAGGGACATAAGATAACTGCAGATACCTCAAGGACGGTGTTTACTCTTTTAATTGAATGCTTCTTAACTCAGGAACTTAGTGTTTTGTTTTTTATTCAGTGTAGAAAAGGTATTTATTTTGTGATCAACATGAATGCGTCCCTACCCTAGAATCTCGGCAATTGTCAAGTCTCCGACATGCATGGCCCCGCGATGATCGCCGCTAAACACCCCTGCCCAAGCTTTGCCAGGCCCAGCTGCGCCTTGTTTTTACGTGAATGACGCCATAAGCCCGTTAGCAAACAAGTCAAAGTTTTGGTCTCTCTGCTAAAGATTTAGAGCCCTTCTCAGGTCGAAAGAAGCAACAAACGTCGCGTGGATACTGAACTCACCATAACTGCAACTCTTTTAACCTTAATCCGCTCTTACGTAACTGGTAATTCGTCCTACGTGTTTATTCCAAGTTACGGTGTGGGCTGTGCATCAGATCAGCGCCATGAACCAACCACCCCATTGCCCACGGCCTCATAACTCACTAACACTCCGCAGTGGGCAGACCCCTGCTCCCGCGATAAGCTGCTACCATGCAAGACCGGGGTTTGGTGACATCCGAGGGTTCCGAACAGCGCATTTTCCGGACCCCGAGAAACGAATCAAGAAGCCTGTTTGAGCGCCGTCAGCTCGCACCGCCCGCGTGACATGCCTTTGTTTCGGAGGGGAGGATATAACTTGGGACCTTGCATCAACGTTTTCCTAGCCCGGCGCCATCATATTCCTACGTACCTGACTTAAGCGAGCAACTGTTTGAGATGGCACGTTTCTCATTTTCTTCGATCCTGCAGGGCTTTTATCATGCCTGGCAGTTCATCTTCACCGTCATCCTCATCTCCATCTGGATTGTGGCATGGCTCGTGCAGGCGGGGTCCATCGACATGCCCGAGTGGACAAAGGATATGCGCGAACTAAACGACGAGGACTGGAAAGTGTACGCAGCTATTCTGATAGTGTGTCCTTGCCTATGTCTCGGATTATGCATCGCTGTGGGGATCGTCCTGTTGAGGTCCGAGAGTAGAGGATATCGGGGTTGAAAGTCAGGCCATCGTGAGTTGGTGACCCCACTGGGCACGTTTCTGTTGCTTACTGACCAAGATCAGGCTATGGATTCTTTTGATCTTCAAAGCTCGCTTTCTATAATTTTAATGAAGGAATGGTGAGGATTTCAGTTTCTCTTAATCCTGTATGCGAAACCTGTTATTGGTCGACAATAGCAGCCTATTTCTTGAAGAACGAAACTCATCGTTGGACAAGCGCTGATAAGCTCCAGATCATGCTACGACGACACACGCTATGGTTCACGCCACGGATATCGTTTAGTCAGTCAGAGAACACGCCCAAGGTTGGAGTGGTGCTCGATTATACGCCATTTTCCAATTCATCGAAACCTAGGAATCACGACATATGACACAGCAAAAGATTGGTTTGGCGATCTCCCCTCTTAGGGAAAGGAAATGTGGCATCTTGTATTGCAAGACTCATCCCTCGTCATTGAATTTCTAGGTTACGGCTTTTTACGGATATGGTTTTGATGCCGTCATGTATTGATGATGGCCTCTGTCATTGTGGATGATGTTGGAACTCTTTTGGAGGTGTCAACGATGACAGCAACAGACGAAGGCGTTTTTATCTTATTTTCTGTTTTATCTAGTCTTTTGTCACGGTATACCCAAAGAAGTCAAGGAAGGGGGAGTCTCGGATTTTATGTATAATGTGTCACGATAGGAGAGGGAAAGGAGCGCCGCGGAGGTAGATTCAATTTCGACGTTTGTACCTCGATACAACAGCAGTGGCGGATAGCTCTATGATCCACTATATGGAGGCTAAAGTTCTAAGGTCTCAAGCTTGTGTGGTAGAGCAGTATATGTGGCGGATTGGAATGTATAATATCCATTTTTGACCGAATCTTTCACGCCTAGATCAAGTGTCAGAGATGGAAGCCAAAACGTGATTGTCACCACAATGTCGATAGAATAAACCGGCAGTGGCCCACGGCACGGAGCATAACAATTGTCAAGTCAGGCACCTGGGGTGGAGTTATGCATGCGCAAGTGGCCGAGCCACGCACCTTGGTTACATAGATAGTTCAGAGTTTGGCCTAAACAAGGTATTCCGGCATCTGCGGCCCCACCGAGACTACGGACTCGGAGTGAATGACGAGTCCCGTCCAGGGATCAGGATCGTAATGTTTGTCTCCGGTCCCGTCCATGATGTACTGAGTCTCGGACCGGAGGATCTGAGACAGCCGCGCTGACGTTCAGCTTATCATGTTCGCAACCAACATTCCCTCGGCTATCTCAGATTTTGGAATGCACATGCCAGTCAGAATGTTTGGTTGACTCGTGAGTGTTTCACTGTGAAGGCCTCTTGACTCGTGTAGATCGAGCTCGATCCACGACATTTCCCATAGCCAAGTGGCCATATTGGACCCCAATAGTTTCACAAAAGCCATCCTTCTATACTATGATTTCCTACTATTACAACATCAGCTATTGGAAAATCTTAGTTCTAGTTCTGAAGGATTCATAGCCCCCAAAAGCAACACAGAGAAGTAAGCTTAGAAATCGACGCCTTATTAAATTTTTCTAGCCTTTTAGCCTTATGAAACATATTAACAACATTATATCATTTTTTTCTCGCTTGAAACCCACGAGAATACTGGGTCAACACTCGCAAACTCGTTTCCCGACGCAACGCTTCGCTTTTTCGCTAACACGGCCCGCTATCGGCGCGATTACTCGGACCTGTTGATTGTGAGTGGAGAGAGGATCTACTGCGGGTGCTGTCTATAAGTGAAACAGAAGACGGGAGTAACGGTTCGGCAGTGAAAATGCCAAAGAGCATCAAGAGGAGGACCTGAACCAGTCGCTTCGTCGAACTTGTCTAATTTCCTACTTTGCAAGCAACAGCATACACTCTCTTGATCAATCCCGAAAAAGCCTACCGAAATCTTGCGACGGGATATTGTATCACTAAACGACTTGCTTTATCAGTGAAGTGGTAGGTAATGGCTTCGGGGTAGGGTAGATTTAGGCGAATGTTTCGCACCTAGGAGCGAATGGATCCTGAAATCGCACGATAGCTTACGAATTATCTTTGATACAATGTTCCACTAGTTCCCGTTCCGTCCCTTGGGCCGTCTGTCTCACCATGAGGCGCATGTTTATCTCGACGATCCCTCCCTGGGAGTCGAACCGACTGTGTTCCACTGTGTATTCAACGCGGGATTTATGGCTGCATTTTTGTTATCTTGCATCCATCCATGCTCCTGTACGCTGTCATTAGCTTCAATCAGAAGTTCTGTCGCAAGGATTTGAGTCTGATGACACTCCTGCTAGCCGTGTCTCAACATGTTGGTATTTGTGCAGGGCTCTTTCCAGGTTCTTCAACATCGATTCGGCCCGGGAAAAGCATCCCGTAGAAAAAAAGAAGAATTGTTTGGTGACTCTGCCACTATAAATAACTCAACTCCAGTCCTAGAAGCATAATGCGGGTCGAGATTAGCAAGAAACCTCTCTTGTGATTTCCGTCTTCTTTCCTGCTGATTGGGAAACTCTTCATACTACCTCTTTACTTGACATCTACTTCATAAAACTGGCACAACGCAGGGAAGATGCAGCCTCATGTTACTTTTACAAGTCCTGGCAGCGCCTTTGGGCCGCTCTTGGCTGCTTCAGCAATTGGCCGACCAGCACAATATTTACTGCTCGGCTCAGTGTACCTGTGCATCTTTGGATATCATACAAGGCGAAGCTTACGAGTCTATCGAATTACGTCGGGAAAGCAAACATCACTGATGTTGACGCTGCATATACTATCCGCTTCCCTCGAACTACTGAGATACTATGCACAGGCGATCAAGGGAGATGTTTTACCTGATGCAATTGACACATTTGCCTGCTTCGTTCACTCCGCTACGACTCTTTGGCTGGCAAAGGACTTACTCCGAGGCGATCAGACGACACGAGCCTCATACCAAGCTCCTGCATTGATGCGACCCTTTGTCGCATTAGCTGCACTGCTCAGTCAGAGTGTATTTGTCCATCGAGCATCCGTCAAGCTTCTTAACGGCTTTCTTTATGCTCGACTTGTCATTTTTCTTTGCAAGAGGCTTAAGATGAACAAGATACACTCCTTTGCGACTATTTACGCCCACGGGGTATTTCTCGGAGCTGTACTCGCCATCTACGACTCGGGTCTTCCAGCCGGGGTCCCTGTGTACATCGGAATGGTCGGCGTGGTGATGGCTCTTAACCGATACGTTGCGGACTCTTACATGGAGTGAGTGCACAAACTGCAGCATCCCGGACCCGAAATCATGCTAATTCTTGATATTACTAGACTAGTAACGGAAAACACCTCCCTTTCGGGAGGCCGCAGAGTATTGTTGCACAGTCTCGTGTGGATTGGACTGGCAGACCTTGACATAATCAAGAAACAGGGCCATATTAAGAAGGAATCCCTCCTAGAAATGGATCAATACACTCATGAATGAGACAATGAAGGTTGGATTTGAGTGGGAACGCTACGAATAGAGTTTAGCAAGCCGGCGAATAGGATCATCTGGAGATGTTCTAGCCTTGCAACAAGTATCTCCAACCGGCTGTTTTCGCAGCTCGTCGAAGAACGTAGGATATATTAGGCAGGGAGACACTCTAGTCTACAGACTCCACAATAACATAGTCGCTGGGTCAGCAGTTTCCAGTGCCACAGTTACTATGGGAACACGTTTCACAGAAACCAGACGCGAATACATCCATACCACAAGCCAGCCATTGCCACAAAGTCTGACCGAATCTAGCTAGCGGCAGGGTATGATCGTCAACCAAGACATCCATGCCTGAGGCATCTTCCTCTCCCTTCACACAGCTATGACGACACGACCACATCACCCCGCTATAACATCATTGACCTTTCACACTCCAATTCTACAAAAACACATACAATATTCAACTCAATTGAAGAAAAAGATTAACTCACCTGAAAACATCATGGCTTCCCGAATCCCCATGTCCAACTTTGTTATTGAGTCTGCCGTCATCGAGGCTCCCTTCAGCGACGTCTGGCACCTCATCAAGCTCCAGGACTTTGCCAAGTTCTACTCTGCCCTCGAGAAGAGTGAATGGGTCAAGGGCACTTCTCCCGATACGGATATCGTCAGATGGACTTTTAAGGATGGTACCGTGCTTGAGGTCAAGCAAGAGGAGCACTCTGTAGGTTGGAAGGCCGCCCACTTGAGATGCAGTTCTAATCGTCATCTTGCAGACCATTGAGCACTACATCACGTACAGCATCATATCATCTCAGCCTGCCCTTACCTACACATCGGCTGTGAGCACCGTCAGACTTTATGCCGTCACGTCGGGCGAACACGCGGGCCAGACATTCGTCACCTGGACCGGCAACTTTTCGAGCGATGCCGATGCTGGTAGGTCACTATGTCATAGGTTCATACGCAATACTGACAACACATCACAGATGCAATTGAGGATGCCAAGTTCAAGCGCCGTGAAGCTCTTACGGACCTCGCAAAGGCTGTCGCCAAGAAGTAAACATGGAGGAAGAAAAGGACAGGCACAAGACGACCTTGGTGCGAGTGATGAATGAGTATTTACAACGGCGTTGTTGAAGACTGAATAATCTCACTTAAAAAGAATGAAATTATTGTGCATCGAGAAGTCCTTCTTTGAAGACAACGGGTGTGTGCTCCGAGTGTCCTCTGATACATGGCTACTCGCTTTACTGAGTGACGTAGCACCTTCACCTTCTGTCCTCGACCTCGTCGACCAGTGCAGCATCTTTTGCGTCAAGATCGATTTCGCCCAGGTGCTCGGTGGCCAGAGTATCGCCAAACAGCTCTGCAATTTCCTCGAGAGTTTTACCGCCCTTGAATCAGCAATTAGCAACGCCTCTAGAGGAGATTGGGAGATGCTCACAGTTTCCGGAAGAAAGAAGTAGTAGAGGATACCAGCGATGGTGTTAGTCGCGATGAACAGCGCGTAGTACCTATCATCATTTGTTAGACTAGGTAAGAGAAGGATAATAGTTGGGTGTCACTGACCTCCAGGAAATGTTTGCCAAAGCAACTGGAGTAATCTGTGACAGAACAATGGCCACAACACTCTTCATAAAGACAGCAAACGCCAAACCCTTGGATCGGAGGAACATGGGGAACAGTTCAGATGGAACAACCCAAATCATGGCGTTGAAGAACATGGCGAACAGAGCCGAGTAGATGAAGATGAACGCGATCGATGCTCGTGCGCCGTCCATGTTGGTTTCAGAAGAAGTTCCGCCAAATTTTGCGCTCAGAGCCATGCAGAGGGATATGTTGACGGCGAGAAGCAGGGATCCAGTCCACAGTGTGCGTGCGCGAGGCCACTTGTCGGCAACAATAGCGAGGTACACGGCAGTACCGATGACACCCATCATGCCATACACACCGCTGATGAGCAGAGAAGTCTTGCCAGTGAAACCGACTTGGGCGTAGAAGATGTTCTGGTAATTCTGGATGACCGGTGCGCCTGAAAGCTGGGCCTGAACCACGATGAAGGCAGCCGTGGCAGTGCGTCGAACATAGCGTCGCGAGAACATGGCTCCAAGAGCGGCTCCCCAGCCGGTTCCGGAGTCTTCTTGTTCACGCTTTAGTTGTTCCTGGATTTGGACGAGTTCCTGAGCGACAAGCTCGTTGCCGGTCATGCTGCCGCCGTGAAGTCGGAAAAGAACTGGAAAGTGTCAGTATCGACAACAGCATGGTGCGTAGAATGACCAACCTTGCTTCGCTTCCTCAATACGATCCTGCTTGATCACTGGAAGATGGTTTAATTTCCGCCATCAGATGATTAGGGACCGCGGGAACTTACACCATCGAGGAGAGAAAGGCACAAACAGAACCGCAACCATGAGAATAAGCGGGATCGGAATCTGCATGGCAAGGGGAACCCGCCAAGTTGCAGATCCAGCAGCAAAAGACCCAGCATAACCAACCCAATTCGCAAGACCAAAGCCAATAGCCACCATCATGCCCTGTAGACCAACCAAGAAACCTCGATTCTCAGCAGGAGCAACTTCGGCGATGTAGATGGGAACAACAGCGAGCATCTGACCACAGGCGACACCTGCGACGAGTCGGCCTGCAATCATCATGCCCACATGTGTGGCACCGGTTTGAAGTGCTGCGCCAATGATGGAGATGAGAGCTGCCAGGGAGATGGTGTACTTTCGACTGAATTTATCGGCTAAGTAACCGACTGATAGACCACCAAGGGACTGTCCGACGTTGTAGAGGGACACGATGGCACCAGTCAGAGACGGGTTGGCCTGTGAAGGCCCGTACATAGTGATGCGAAAACTCTCATGGCCAAAGGTTGTAGCGATGATGCCTTTGATGTTTCTTAGCATGGACGAGGTCGAATTAGAAGAGTTTTTACTCACCAGAGTCGAAGCCGAACACCAGACCGCCTAATGCGGTGACGAGGGCGATGATGTGGATGATCAATCGCATGGTTGTGGACTCAAGCGTGCTGCTGCAATGCTATGTCGATGGTGTCCTGAGGCAGTCTGCTGATGACTCACTGCATGAATGAGCAGTCCCTTATTAATGAATCTTTCTTGATGCTTTATTATATCGTGATGCAGGAATGAAAGACTCTCCATTGCCGTTGTTACTTGCCGAACCTATTTCCCCGTGTCTACAATAAGCAACTAATCCCAAGCGAATCTGGGGTATGTGGGGCTCGGCCAAACACCCACCGAGAACGACACGGGGAAGCGACCCCGGATGAGCTTATCCTAAGCTCAATGATTGGTTGCTTCGTATATTTAGGATCAAGCCTTTTCATCCTTCGCTCACTTCTCGTCTTGTATAAACCCGAGACAACTCGCCCTAATGCCTTGATCGTCTGTCATCTCGCCCCTCACGCTTGTCTTGGTATCAGGAGCTCGTGGGACTACGTGGGACGTCGTGGGACTTCGTGGAAATTTGCGCCGAGTCTGGGGACCCTGGATGACCCTTTGGCAGATCAAAGAGACTAGGGAGTAGTCGCGACAAGTGTCAATAGTCTGTCGATGTTTTAAGCTTACTTTGATCACCCCCCTCGACCGATCCGGACAAGGCAGCTTCAAGCCACAAATCAACATGTCAACTACAGCGCTATTGGAGCTTACCAAGCCTATCTTTGAGCACCATCCTGATGGCTTCGGTATCAGCTGTCGCCGACCGCGTCTCTCGTGGAAGATAGCCGACCCACGGGACGTCCGAGACTGGGTCCAGACGGCATACGAGATTGAGCTGACATGGGCTGAAACCGGCGCATCAGAACTGTTCAGGGTGGCCAGTGAGGAATCTGTCTTGGTTCCTTGGCCAGGTCAGGAGTTGCGCTCGCATCAGGGTGTTTCGGTCAGAGTCCGGTGTTGGGGCAAGCCTGTCTCTCCCGCCAACGAGAACGATCTTCAGGATGGTTTTCCAACTGCCTGGTCCCCAGTAGCCACAGTCGAAACCGCGTTGCTTGATCAAGATGAATGGGCCGCCTCATTTATCACTTCGTCAACGAGATCTGGCCCCGATTGGCCTCTTCACCCACTGCGCTTTCGTCGCCAATTCGACTTGCCCCCGTCTGCAGCAACATTCACGACCTGTCGGCTATACATCACGGCCTTGGGAGTGTTTGAGGCCTATCTCAACGGCCATGCCATAAGCGACGAATGCATGGCTCCAGGCTGGACGAGCTACAACCATCGCCTCACATACCGCGTCATCGACGTTGGCCCGCATCTCAACACCACAGGCAGCAATGTACTTTCCATCGAGGCAGCGGAGGGCTGGTACGCAACCAAGCTCGGTTTTCGTGGAGGCTCAAGATTTGTCTATGGAGGCAAAGAGATTGCTGTCATGGCACAACTTGAAGTTGTCTCGCCGTCAGAGACGTGGACGTTGGGCACCGATGAAACGTGGGTTTGTGGACCTAGCGCCATCATTTCAAGCGAGCTATATAACGGGGAGGTCTATGACATGCGACTGGAAGATCCCGGTTGGAAGACCCCGAGGAAGAATATGCATGATTCAGCCAAGAGCTGGGTGTCTGCAAAGACAATTCCTCGACCGCAACAGATGAGCCTCATTACGACGAATAGCTCTCCCGTTCGAACCATAGAAACTAGAAAGCCAAAGGCAATCATCAGATCTCCAAGCGGCAAGCTCATCGTGGACTTTGGACAAAACCTGGTGGGAAAGGTCAGAGTAGAGTCCGTCTTCTTGCCAACAGACGCTCACCTCATCTTTCGACATGCTGAGGTTCTCGAGTTTGGAGAACTTGGGACACGACCGCTATGCGACGCAAAATGCGAAGACACAATCATCGGCTCTGGCACTACTGTCAAGAATTGGACCCCCAAATTCACCTTTCACGGTTTTCGGTACGTCCAGGTTGACAGCTGGCCTGGCTCTGATGATAATCTCGTCCAAAACCTTTCAGCACTGGTGATGCATAGCGACATGAAGAGGAGAGGATATTTTGAGTCGTCAAACGAGTCGCTTAACAAGCTCCATTCCAACATCGTTTGGTCGATGAAGGGAAACTTCTTGTCAATCCCGACCGACTGCCCACAGCGCGATGAGAGACTCGGCTGGACGGGAGATATCCAAATATTCTGCCCTACGGCGAGTTTCTTGTATGATACTGTGGGGTTCCTTGAGAACTGGCTTCAAGACCTCTCAACGGAGCAATTGGAGGAAGACCGTGGTGGAATACCAGGATTTGTCTGCCCCGATGTGCCCCTCCCTGACTGGCCACGGATCCCCCAAGCCATCTGGCACGACGTTACAGTGTTGACACCCCACGACCTCTACAACTTTAGCGGCGACAAGGCTCTGTTAGAACGACAGTTTAGCAGCATGCAGGCTTGGCTTGATCAGGGCGTCGATAGAGGTGATGACGGGCTCTGGGACTTTTACCGGTGGCAATTTGGTGACTGGCTTGATCCAAATGCGCCTCCTCAAAGTCCGGCTCTTGCTCTCACAGACAAGGTACTTGTCGCAGACGCATATCTCGTACATGTCACGGAAGTGTTTGCCGCAGTATGTAAGGTTCTTGGCAAGTCGGATCTCGCAGAAAAGTATGCAGCTGATGCCGCGACTTTGAAGCGCCTCTTCCAAGACAAGTACGTCTCACCTGTTGGCAACCTCATGTCCAACACACAGACTGGCATCGCCTTAGCTGTACAATTCAATCTGTACAAGGATAAGAAACAACTCCGAAACGCAGCTCAGAACCTGTCGAAGCTCGTGCGCAATGGGCGCTTTCGTATCGCGACCGGTTTTGCAGGCACACCAGCCATCACGCCCGCCTTGACAGCGACATGTCAGCCACAACTAGCCTATCGACTTTTGCTGGAACAATCATGCCCCAGTTGGCTTTATCCGGTGACGATGGGCGCGACTACCATGTGGGAGCGATGGGATAGTATGTTGCCTGATGGAAGCATCAATCCCGGACGGATGACGAGCTTTAATCACTACGCCCTTGGTGCTGTCGCCAACTGGCTTCATTCGTCGGTTGGCGGAATCGGTCCGTTGGATCCTGGATGGAAGAGGATACAAGTGCGGCCAGTTCCGGGTGGCAATCTCACCCACGCCAAGGTGTCATTCGACGGGCCGTACGGGCTCATCAAGTGTTCATGGAGGGTAGACCAAGATGCGCCAGAGAAGGAGAGATTCAAGATGCAGTTAGTGGTGCCGCCAAACTCTCAAGCTGTCGTCACACTGCCTTGCGATTTGAGGGTTCATGTAGAGTCTGACACGGAGGAGCCGAACCAGATCGTTGGGTCTGGGACGCATTTGTTTACATGTGGCTTTGAGCCAGGGGAGTGGCCACCGAAGCCACTTTTGCCGCCAAACTTGAGATATACGCCGGATATGGATGAAGTAGCTACCTGATATGCTCGCATACGCAGGTTAGAAAATGAGTAGACTGGACGGGGAAACAGCTGTAAACAAAGAAGGGTTGTTGTCACAATTAGAACACATGTTATCAAGAACCTATTCTAACAGAGGAATAGAAATTTCATGCTTAGAAAAAGGAATCCATTAGACCATAGTGCGAGGTTAGCTTGGTTCCCAGTGGGCTCTACAGATGCGAGCCATTGTGTTCTGTTCCGGATGCAGGTAAACAATAAGATCTGTCACCGCAGCAACACCGCAGACCGCCATGGTCGGCTTTAGTATCAGCGAGGGCGACGAAGAAATGTTCAGGTCGGCGCCTTTTGAGCCAGCGGCGAGAGACTTCGGTTTAGCATCAGCCGAGCACAGAAAGACAGACATAGGAGCTCAAGGATGGTCTTGGTTGTGATGGTAAGATCCGTCAATGCATTCATGTGGGGTCAGACGGCTTTGCCGCTCCCCACATGGAGCCGGCCCCACACGGGCTCTGTGGTGTGGCTAAGCTGTGATGTGGCTCAGTTCACCAGTGGCTAACAATGAATCACTGTCATTGTCAAGCACCGAAAGCTTTATAACCAGGTTCAATCCTTACTCTTCCACCCCCAAAAAAAAGCACAAAGTGCTCGGCGCCTGGTCGAGTGGTCAAACATCACAAACAAACCACAAAACCAAACTCTCTTTCCCGCCCGTTTGGCTCGTGCGGGGCCACGGGCTCCCGAGGAGCAAAACTCCAGAGGGGCCCACATGAGCCAACGGGCGGATGAACCGACCACTCTGACCGGGCGCCATAAAACAATAAAACAACAAAACAATAAAAGGAAAAAAAAAAAAAAAAAGTTAAAACTTAACTTTTTGATACTTCACCATACTTCAGAGGCCCCTTCTTTTTAGCTAAGGCTTCACTCATTGGATGGGATGAAGTTTGGCTGCGAATGGATAGGATGGATAGTGACAAGTTTTCGAGGACGTCTGCGTAGCATCATCCATTACTGATCACTTGACCACAGCTCAAACCCCCGCATAATTGGACAAACGACTATCGCGACATGGGCTATGATAGGGTATGGGGCTCAGATGGCGAAGTATCGGAATTGGTTTTTAAGAACGGCATTCAAGGTTTCGTCAGGCCTCTCTTCTGTGAGCCTGGCTACAGGAGACCCCGCATGTCCGTGTTTTAAATTTTGGGCGGCAAGTTCTACCTCTACAAGGAACCTCACAAAACAATGTTCGAGATCATTGGTCATACCGATCTTGAGTCCATCATCTCAACCATTGATGATGAGAACAAAGGTCTGCGGGAGTTGGAGACCAAGCCGGTTTAGGTGACAAGGCAATGGGACCTCTGTGATACATGAGGTCAGGAGACTTTGCCAAGTTTGTCTTGAAAGGATGAAGAGTACTTATTTTATTTCCCCTCACTTGTGCGTACTCTTGCCCTGGTCTCTACGACACCTTCAAAGGGGTCAAAGTAGCACCCTCAATATCTACTCTGATTCCCTTTATAAGTGGCACAATGTTAAGACGAAAGAGTAAAAATACGCATCCCGTCCATGTTGAACCGATATACTCGATATCTTTTCTAACAGCCTTGCGGCTCCCAGCTCTCTGTCTGAAGCACCTCTCCGTTGGGGTCAAATCCTGGAGCGACTAAAAGTGTCTGTCAGTTTCTTGGGCATGCATCAGGTTTCGTCCCTTCTTACCTGTAGTGCCAACAAGCGTCCACTTGCCCAAACTGCGGGCTCTCTGCCACTCGCCCTCTTCAATCACCACCTGCGGCCTCTGTCCCTTGAAGATGTCCGGCCCCATCAGATTCTTCTTCGTACAGCTTCCATCGTCCTTAGACCCATAGAGCTCGAGTGGTGCTCCAGCGTAGTAGTGCCAAACCTCTGCAGCGTCCAACTTGTGCCAAAGAGAGAAGCCCGACTTTCCTTCAAGTAGGTAGTAGATGGCGGTGCTGGCAGAGCGATTGTTGGCTGTGACTGCTGTGTCTCGGAACGTTTCGACAAAATAGCCCTTTTCAGCCGAAGGCTGCATATCCAGTAGTTTCATGACTTCTTTCGCTGAATGACATTCGGCAAGATTGACGCTGCTTTCCGTCCGTGGCTGGATGTTCTCCGGAACAGCAAAGGCCAAGCAAAGAGGCAGACCAAACAGTGCCAGCGAGAAGCGCATGATTGGGCGATGATAGATGACAGAACAGTAACTTTGTAAATGAAAGAATACTAAAATGAACAGGCGGAAAGGCTCTTGAAATAAAAACTTTGGAAAAAACGCGGGGATGAACCAGAGATCGTCTCTCTTTAATGATGACGATGACAAATGTCAGCACAATGACGTATTACAGTAATTAGCTGGAGATTACAACGCGACATGGCTGCAGAAACCGAAACTCTCACGGTCGTCAGTGTGTCAGCACCGGCTGCGCCGGATCTGCCTAGTACGGAAGATTTGGTCTAGTGCAACGCGAGGCTGACCATACACTGCTGCTTATTCGTGTTTATGCGTCTTGAATTTGAATACGAGTGTGTACATGACGATATACGACGGTAAAAAAGTGAGACACTCTGTACGCTTAGAATCATATGCGTTATAGGAGGTGCCATACTATTGCCTGCTCTGTCAACGTGAGTATGTCAAAGAGGATATACTGGGCAATTAAGGAGATAAGTTCAGACAATACCAGCTTTGATTCGCGGCTGATTTCTTGTAAACCAGACCTTAATTATGGCCGAAAACCCCGTGAATGCATTTCAGTTCGATATTACAAATCTCCCGCACTAAAATTACAACGCCCTACATATTAATGGCCATACTAAGTTCCTTTGCACTATTTCTAGGTGAATGCTTGCTATTGCATTGGCGTGTTTCCTTCCCGCGTATCTAACATCTTCCCCGAGAGCAAAGGTGAAGTCACAGGAAGGGCCACTCAATAATTAATAGGAATGGGATCAGCAGGCAAGAGGCTACTTTTCAGTGTCATATCTCGCTCAATAGAGTATGGGTGTCTTATGATATAGCGTCTCAGGCTACTCTTCATCTACCTACTCAGTCATGCTGTTATCTCCTTCCAGTTTCCCAAATATACTCGTCCTCAGAGTATCGTCATCGATCGCAACGGTCATCACACAGTATCCGTTTGATAATTCTTAGTAAGCCCAACGAATTCTGCTACCAGATGTGAAAAACCTAGAAGGAACCCCAATAATGCTTGTCGTAATCGCCATTGGGCTTCCAGAGAGCAGCCGGAGTATAGACGGGAATGGGCACATCAGCTATGTTTATGTTAGCGATCTTCCCTAATAGTACTCATGGATGACTCACTTCCGTATCCTGTGCTTGCTGCAGCCCAAGTGGGAAACGATGGAGCAGTCCAACCTGAAGGCGTTGCTGTAACCGTGTAGACACTAGTATAGGGCGTAGGGGACTGGCCAGAAGCAAGTGACTTAACCCCATCTCCCTCTCCGTATGAGTCATCGCCATGACCATAGATGTTGCTGATTTTATTAATGACAGAGGTTCCGGATTCTGTCCAAATGCTGAAGTCCTCGACTGTTACGTTGGTGGCAAAGGACAAGTCATTGGCCGCTAAAAACAGGGGAGGTCGCTTTGCTCCATCAGCGACAGATCCTAAGAGCGTAAAAGTAAGCTTCCGATCCTTTTGATAGTTTTATGGGATTACACACCGGAAAAGTTTTTGAAGACAAGGTTGCTCAAAGCCACAGCTCCTGTATCGGGCTCAAAGGTATTCTGCCAATACTGATTGATATCTAGACCATAAAGAGATGCCTTGGATCGGAAGTTCTCAAAGGTTATGTTGGTGACATGACCAGAGCCTCCTGGATAGGTCTTGATGAAGGCAATATTATTGCCCTGGATGATGTTGATGTTTCTCGCATGCTGCGAAGGTAAGACAATATTCAATGTCATTCCACACTAGAAATCACTTACTATGTTGGCGATAGATGCAGACACGTTGAGACTGCCAATTGAGATACCAGAGCCAGCTTGGTTACAGACCAAGTTCTCAATGAGTGCATGGTTTGAAGGGCTCTTGACAGATACACACTCGTCTCGGTTGGTAACCTATCATGATTAGCGCTCTGCATTTCTTGTCTGAATCAAAAAATACTCACTTCAATGTCATGGACCCAATAGTTTGTGCCAACAACGTCAACTCCATCGTAGGAGCCCAAGTTAGCCCCGCGGATTGTCAGATGGTACACCTCGAGGTTCTCGGCAAAGTCAAAGACGATGTGAAACTTGGGACTGTCAACGAGGATGATGTCGTGGACGGCAGTGTTGGTGGGTGAGATGAGTCTGACGAGCCTGGGGCGGAACGTGCTTGAGTAGTATTAGTCTCGGGCGTTTGGAGTCGATAAATGGGACATACTCTGCTAGGTTTCTGTAGATGTAGCCCTGGCCTTGAATGGCACCCTTTCCATTGCTGGAGTAGAATTCAAAGTCGACGGCTAGTAAGGTTGGTTAAAAGGCGGAACGTAAAGCCGAGAGACCAGGTACGTACGGTTGATAATAGTAAGTCCATTCTGCAAAAACTGGCCGTCACCTTCACCATTGATAGTTGCATTCAGCGGCCCAACTCCCGCAAAACCTTGCAATATCAACTCACGATCGACAGTCCAATTACCGCCATAAGCAAGTGTAATAAGCCCATCAAGTTGAAATGCCCAATTTGTGCCGTTCGAGAGCACGACAGAGCGCTTGATCAAGTACTTTCCGTCAGGCACAACAAGGCGGCTTCCGGGATGAGGAAGAACACAACTCTGGAATGCTTTCTCAATAGAGTCTGCCACATCGGTCGAGTTGTCGTTGACAGCTCCGTACTCTAGAATGCTGCACTCGCGTGTCTTCTGTGACAAGGCTGTTGTTGGGCCGACGGGACCAATCAGTTGGGCGTTTGCCCAAAGGGCTGAGAGTAGAGAGGTGATGAGAATCGCTTTCATATTGAAGATGAAAGTTGATGTTGCATTTTATCATTATTCTGCGCTACGTTCTCAATTATATAGTCTTCTCAACATTTCTACCCAGATGCCTTCATATTGGCCTCCCTATTCACATCTTTTCCTTGAGTAACTACGCAGTCTACGCTTGACAGGCTCACGATGATCACGACATGCGCTTGTTTGCCGACTCCCCTTCAAGACGATAAGAACTTGCCGATATTGCCGATGGGAATTCCCCTTTTGGCATATCCTTGAATTTTCACTGGACGTCGACAAGGATCGTTTGATAGCGTCTAAACGCCACAGCAAACGGTAATGATGCCATCTCGGACCCTCGCACTCGGCCGGCGCTAGATTCCGCTGTCAGCATCTCGGTTCCCTCCATGAGGATGATACGGCTGTCTAGCTAGAAGAAATGATGTATCGGTACTTGAACTGAAGTTACGAAATTACTCTTAGGCCTGCCACTAATGTACACTTCCGTCCTAGCAATGACAGGGTTCAACATTTGGGCCGAAATGTGTTGTGTCATTCCTATTGAGTTGTTCTGAATCCCATTACCCTGGCCTCGGGAAGCTGTTTTGACCAAGAAAACCCGGCCTCGGTTACACCCGTGTTATCTCCAGAGATACTAAGGGTGTCGCAATCCTCATTTCCCCTCTTACTGGTGCGCTTCATCGATAGGTGCCGACGGGCCGGTTCCGCTGTCAGTAGAAGTTGGAATGACATACACGAATAGTTACAATCACTTCTGGATTGAAGCGAGATTCATAATCACGGGTATCCGGCACGTTTAAACGTGGGTTGCACATCGCATCAATACTTGTCTAAAAGACGAACTGGGCCGCTGTTCTGTGGCGACATATTCTTGTTCGTCACGCAATCACTAACGAAACGCCGATCTGTGCATCAAGACTGAACCTCTGAGCCAAAGGTCATGGATTTGTAGGAGAGAATCTCACCTAATTTTCACCACAGTCAGACTCTCAAAATTAATCATCATTTAGTCCCTATCATTCAATATGGCGGCCAAGAATGTCCTGTTGCTGGTTGCTGATGACCTCGGCAAACAACTAGGCTGTTACGGAAATCCCTACACCAAAACTCCAAACATCGACAAGCTTGCCTCTGAGGGTGTCAGGTTCGACAACGCCTTTGCCAGCACTGCTTCGTGCAGCGGAAGTCGCTCCACCATCTACACTGGGCTACACACCCACCAAAACGGACAATATGGCCTCAACAGTGGAAAACACCATTTCATGACTTTTGATCACATCGAGTCTGGTCCTGCTCTCCTGGCTAAAAACGGAGTTAGAACTGGCATCATTGGCAAAATCCACGTGGGACCCGATGCTGTCTACCCATGGGAATGGCGAGCTGAGAGCCTGACAAGGGATGTTTGGTGGTCTGCTCAGCGAGCCAAGGAATTCTTTGAGGCTTCTCAGAAAGACGGCAGGTCATTTGTGCTGACCGTTGGATATCACGATCCTCATCGAGACCGCAGTCGTGGGGGCTTTGGCAACGATGAGCCCGTCGATGATCGGATCCAAAGCGTCAAGTACCGTCCTGAGGATATGGTTGTTCCTGGGTTTCTATCGGATACCCCCGGAGCCAGAAAAGAGCTGGCAGAATATGCCGAGGCTATTAGCCGCTTGGATCAAGGAGTCGGCTTCATACTCAAAGAACTAGAAGTCGCCGGGTTTGCGAAGGACACACTGGTCATTTTTATGAGTGATAACGGACCTCCGTTCATGAACTCAAAGACGACTTTGTACGATGCAGGAGTTCGATTGCCACTCATCATCCGGCAGCCAGGCTCAAAGTCTTCTGTCAACACAAACTTGGTGTCATACGTCGATATCCTACCAACCATCCTAGACTGGACGTTGGGTGAAGCTTCACAAGAAGCCAAGAAACAACTATCTGGCCGTTCGTTTCTCCGAGTTCTCCCTGAAGTCAAGGATCTTGCCGATTGGGACCATGTCTTTGGATCTCACACCTTTCATGAATCAACCAACTACTGGCCCACTCGCTTCATTCGAACTCGCCGATACAAGTACCACCGCAACATCGCATGGAGATTGGATTTCCCCTTCGCAAATGACATTTATGGGTCGTTAACTTGGGAAGATATCCGGAACGCAGAGGAAAGCCCAAAGAAGATTGGGCAGAGGAACCTCAAAGATTACTTTTTCCGCCCAGCTGAAGAACTCTATGACTTGGAAAATGACCCTCAGGAGGTTAACAATCTAGCCAAGAGTCCTGACCATCGCGAGGTATTGGAAGGGATGAGGGGAAGGCTGGAAGATTGGCAACGAAGGACAAACGACCCTTGGCTTTACCGGGATGGAATCTCTATTCTGCTGAACAAGCATCATCTTGACGCCGGTTTGGAAGTTCCAGACAAATGGGATCTAGATATTGAACATCCGGAGACAAACAGCGGTGATGTGCCAAAGTACAAGAACTTGCCTTTTGGCATAGCTGGAGCTAGAGATTAGTTGTACCGAAATCTATTGAACTACTGAGCATTATTATAACGAACATCGTTAATGAGCGCTTCATCTTAGAGGCTCATCCTAGAGAATGAACAGGGCAGATAGTCTATTCATGTACTAGCATGATTGTTGGTATTGTCTTAAATATTGAATACGTAGTATCATACGGTACAATGCACCCGTGTTTCCCCTATTTGAAGTATCATCAATCTTGGAATAGAAGACTTTGTTGTACAAAATCAAGATTTATTGGCAATTCCTTCAGCCAACCTGTGCACATTGAGCCAGTCAAGCACGGGCAGCCATGGAAGCAGTAGACCCATGATCGTGCAGGAGGATGATCAGTCTTGCGCAACACGCCAGGGACGTCGCATACGGGACTCGGCCACCGGGGAGTCGGGGGTTGGGTTCTACCCTGACGATGATTATGGATCTTACCCAGTTTAGACTTGGTTCATGGCGAATGCTGCCTATCTCCTGTACGTGCCGAACATCAAAAACGTTTCGGTGTGATGTCTCATTGGTGGAATATTTCCTTAGTTCTCAGCGCTGAGAGGTGCTTGATCATCAGAATGGCGAAATTTACGCTTCTAGATACGCATACCCAAACAAGCCATCCCAGAAAGAACCCTAAAGGTTCCCAGAATCCTGTATCTCTACAACAGTCCTAAATCCGAGTGTTGACTCCGCAGAGGTACATGTTCGGAGCGTCTTTCCAGATGCGGAAGTGAGGGTTGGGGGTAGCTAGTGGAACCTCATCCACCCCCGTAATGTCGTGATGGCTTTTCGGATCATCGGTGCCGAGCACTGAGAAACAACAAGCTTGAATTGGTGGCTTTCTTTTAGCCTGGGGACCGATTGCAGATTGACAGCGGTAATGGCGCCGCTTTGAATGGTCGCATCATCTGAACGCTGCAGCACGTTGAACTGAGGCTCTTTCTCTCTGCAGAGGGGGTTAAGCAGCATGTGTAAGTCGATTCCTTCAGCAAGCTCAAGAGACGTATATAACAGATGGGATTATTGCTTTTGAAAACAACCACCAGCACGCTTATTTCTCACTTTAATCAAGCTTTGAGTCAGCATTACCGCAATCAGAGGCCAGCGGTCCACAATGAGTGGCCCAACTCACGTCGATGAGGTCTCCAAGACGCCATCTTTTACAGTCGATGTTTCCAAAGATGCATGGACCGATCTCGCAGAACCTCAAGACACCAGCAGAAATATCGGGTTCTGGGAGGCCCTGACTCGCCACAACAAACCCGCCGACCTTGACGCCATCGCCACTGAGCGAAGCGTTTTCGACGATCCCGTTCTCGCACCGTTTTACCAGCCACCTCCCGAGTATGAAAACTTTCATCGCTTCGACCCAAGCGAGAGATGGACATACCGCGAGGAACGTGCTGTCCGGCGCAAGACGGACCTCAAGATTTTTGTCTGGATTCTTGTCATGTTCTTTGGTCTCAACATAGATCGTGGCAATCTCGGCAATGCTGCTGCTGATAATCTGCTTGATGATCTCAATATCAACACCAACGACTACAACAATGCGCAGAACATGTACCGCGTTGGCTTTCTTATTGCAGAAATTCCATCTCAGATGGTCGGCAAGTGGCTTGGACCAGATCGCTGGATTCCTGTTCAGATCATCCTCTGGAGTCTTGCTTCTGGAGGACAATTCTTCATGCACAATCGTGCTGGTTTTTTCGCTTGCCGATTCTTTATTGGACTTTTTATGGGCGGCTTCATCCCGGATTCCATCCTCTACCTCTCTTACTTTTACAAGAAGACCGAGATGCCCATCCGTCTTGCTTTGTTCTGGTTTGTCGATTCTATGTCTGGAGTCGTTGCCTCCTTCATGGCCTACGGCATCCTGCACATGCGTGGCGTTGCTGGTAGAGCAGGCTGGCGATGGCTATTTCTCTTGGAAGCGCTTGTCAGTCTGGTTATCGGTGTTCTGAGTTTCCTCTTCCTCGTTCCTGGACCTACACAAACCAAGACGTGGTGGAATCCTGCCGGCTACTATACCGAACGCGAAGAGAAAATCATCGTCAATCGTGTCCTTCGTGACGATCCATCCAAGTCCGGTATGCACAACCGAGAGCCAATCACAGCTGGCATGCTTTGGAAGAGTCTCAAGGATTACGATCTCTGGCCTGTCTACGCCATTGGCATTCTTTTCGAGATTCCCACTTCGCCTCCAAAGACCTACCTCACTCTGTCTCTGAAGGCTCTTGGTTTTAGTACCTTCAATACGACTCTTCTCACAATTCCTGCGACCGTCTTTGCGGCTATCAACATGCTCTGGATCACATTCCTCACTGAAAAGTTCCACCAGATCGCTTTGTTTGGTCTGCTTGCTCAACTCTGGGTCCTGCCTCTTCTCATCGTCGAGTACACCTCGGTCCAAAGCCTCTCGCACTGGGCTCAATACGCTCTGGCATTCCTCATCATTGGTCAGCCATCCGTCCACGCGGCTCAAGTCGGTTGGTGCTCTCGCCTTTCCAACTCAGTCCGAACTCGAGCCATCAGCGCTGCCTTGTACAACATAACGATCCAGTTGTCCGGAATTGCATCTTCCAACATCTATCGTGAGGACGATAAGCCCCTCTATCACCGCGGAAACAAAAACTTGGTTGCCATCACTGTGGGAACAATCTTTGCGTATGCCTTTGCTAAGGGATACTACACCTACCGCAACAAGTCCAAGAGGAGCAAGTGGAATAGCCTGTCGACGCAGGAGAAGGCAAACTATCTGAACAACACGAATGACCAGGGCAACAAGCGATTGGACTTTTTCTTTGATAGGTGAGTCAACTGACGTGCCCATGCAACTGCCTCTGTGCCTTTGACTGCCGCGATACACGCATTGCATAATTGCCCTCATCCTATCCGATCAAAAGCTAACAGACGATAGTTAGTTAAGGGAATTAGTAGGTCTGATGGCTCACTAGAATGACACTTGTGGGTAGGGGGACCCTGACAGCTTTGAGCTCATGTGGGGCCTCTTGGAGGTCGTTACCTGATCTGTGGGACGTATAGGTAGAAGGAGCAGTCAAGAAATCATTAGGGCCAAGAACGCCTTGTTTTGGGTCGCTAAAAAACTTCCTTATACTTCGTTTCGTAGGCGGCATTACGTGACACTATTCCACTCCGTGGCTGCTGGTTGCCCTGCAGCCCAGGAGTAGTTGAGCCTCGATGCAAAGTACAACCGCGGTAGACATGCTCTGTGTCGCTCAAAGAAGTGCATGAGCTCTCACAGCCAGTAGTACACCTCTTGGCTACTCCGTGACGCGAGAAACAGGATGAGACAAATACATGCGCTGGCTGAGCTCGAACATATTATGGAACTGAAACGGGTCGTGCCGTTTCCACTCGGTGGATGGAATGTATCCATACGATCTTCTCAAAGACCAGGGATTGTAGAGTCTACATCATTTTGTCCCTGAGGACTCATCCAAGTACCGAGTCCTCAGGCCTCTGAACAGAAACACCCTATCTCCGAGACCTACCAGGCTCCCTTACTCCTATCGTCGGGTTCCCAATGACATACATTTCCTACCAAGTCATTTCTGTCTCAGGAGGGGGATGTCGCACGTAGACACGGCAACGGGGATCCCCAAGTACCACCGCATTGTGCTGTACTACTAACACAAGGTGTGACCCGTTGCTCGTGGTTGGTATTTGAATGGCCACAAGGGATAGACCGAGATGCGAAGCATCGGAACCTCGGCGCGGCAGTTTCGGATCTTCGACAAGGTCTAGCTCACGGTTGTATCGGACTGTTGTGCAGGTGCTCATCTGCGAGTGGAGTTGTCATTGTGCTACGCTTGGGCAGGGACTGCCACACCTTAGAACTGCTGTGGTTCAGGAGATTCAAGAGTCATGATGTCGTCCCAGATGTCCATACTCCGATGAGGGGAGGCGAGACGTCAGCCGAGTTCCACCGCATCCTTTGTCTCTTGCAATGCCGCGGCTCGAGTCCAATGCTCCAGAGTGTGGGGGTTACCTGATGGCTTGCCATAATTTCGCGTGGGACAAGCGGTTCATTTTTCCTTTACCCTAGTGATATTGGAGAGCACAAAGACAGGACTAATTGAAACCCTAGTCTAGGAAACTGACTGACTCGTCTCAGAGATATGGTTTCAACTCAAGACAGCCAGCGATGGCCATTCCTTAGCCATATTCTCATAAGAGATGCCTCAGTGCGAACAAGTTGTAGACATGGATGATTATGATTCAAAGTTACGAAAACGGCGACCTGCAGTTGTCTCTGTGTCACATCTGCTGAGCCACCGCACAACATGTCGTGCCCGCCACATATGGACAACCTCTCCATCTTGTTCTAGGAAATGTGTTGCAACTGGTTCCTTCTCCGTGTGCCTACCTCGAGCTTATGATTCAGAGCAACAATGAAGTTGCACTGCGGGGTCGGATACACGCCTCGGTCCGAATATCTTCGGGCTCTTGCCTTTTCGCAACCAACTTTGCCTGCTCGAGGACGTCGATCACAAACATAATGGTCAGTCCGACGGACTGACGGTCCCGAGACATATCTGTGTATCGTTTTTCCACCGAGTCTCAGTAGTATATATAGTCCTATCCGTCAGTCCTGTGAGTCTACACTCTTCACTCTTCACAGCTCCATCATCTCACCAAGCAAACAACTTGCGCACCAACATTCATCATGAAGTTCTCTACTGCTGCCATTCTCAACCTCGCCACTGGCGTCATTGCCATGCCGTGGTCTACTCAGCCTCAAAGCTCTCATGGCGAGATCACGTTAGTACCTCATCTCTCTCTCCCGTGGCCATGTCACCATGTCACCGTTTCAGCACCTCGCCAGGATTTTTTGGCATGAATTGCTTTTCGTCTGAGAGCTAACAGATTTGTTTAGCCTTCGAGTCAAGGTCGGCGAGTCGCCTGCAAAGGCCCGGCTGGCCCAGCACGACATTTGCTGGCTTCTTTGCGCCTCGGATGAGATCAAATGCCCCGAGGGATGGGTATGACATCTAATGATGATTTCTATTGGGTTAAAAAGCTAACAGGCATTTAGTACGCCAGCCAGCAGGGTGATTGCTGGACTTGCTGCCGAGGCACCGGGGACCTTGGCTTGTGAGATGATGCTCTTTATGCTTGAGCAAAGGCGGTCCGTAGCTCTTCTCGATGGAAACAGAGAGAATCGTCAGTTTTAGCATGGCCATGTCTCTCATTTGCGTTCTGGTTATGGGCATGCATAGGGAATCACAGGGTGGATACTGCTAGTGCATCAGGGTCCCTCCTCAGCTTGTAGCAGGCACAGGTCCTCTTCTCTGCAAGTGACTATCACTTGTTAGCTATTAAACCACACGCTCATTAGACTTTTAGGGGTGACGTGAAAGAAGTGTCTTTATTTTGCTATATGGATATCTACCAAATTGTGATTGTAGAGCGTAGTGACCCCAACTGCTGTCCAACGTCAGGCTAATAATATTAGGGGGTTCAGGACACTCGGGGCAGAAAGCCACGCCGTCCCTAAGCCACTCAAACTGCCCTGGTTATGCTCTCGAAGCGCCAGTGCATGTATCCATGCTGAATGCCTACAGAAAGAGCATCAAGTCAACCACCCGGGGCAGCCCTCCCATAGCCGTCACAAGCCACCTGGGTCTTTACGAGAAAGAAGAACTATAACCAGTTCAATTAATGCAATTAAAATGTAAATAGCTATGTTCTAAGACGACAGAAACGTGACAGAAAGAGTACACAGAAGATGGAAGATGAAGGCCTGCAATTACACTGTCCCCATGGCTTTCACTCCACTCATTCGTACATCTTCACGTATGGAACGTGAACCATGGGATAATGAGTGTCATGGGGCCCGAAGTGACACTTCCAGTAAGCCCGGTGCGAGTTGGACCACTTGCTCAGGCCTTCAGCCTTGTACGGAGTCTTGGTAATCTTTGTGCAAGGCATGTCCATGTCCAGAGTGGTCCATCGCTGGTAAGGTGTGGTGCCAGTCTCCATTCTCCAGCGTCCGTTTGTGAGAGAAAAGTCCTTGAGCTGGAAATCAACGGCCCGGATAAGCCAGAAATAGACCTTGACGGCGTCGGCTAGGACTTCGTTGAGGTGGCCCTGGATGGAAATGAGCCCGTTGCGCACATACACGCCGTATTGGTCGTTGCCGAACTCTTCCTGGTGGTCCCTCTCCCAGTCAATCTCGACCATGCTGGTAATAAGATTATAAAGGTTCTCTGATTCCGCAAGATATTGGTTGACAAATGACTTCAGAGGGCCAAGCTCAGTAGTGACCTTCTTGGCAGTGGTTGGCATTCCCTGCACGACAGGCATGAACTTGAAAAGGTCCTTGGCAACTTTGATCTCGTTGTTCCTAATCTTGCTAACCAACTCATTGGGTGTTGGGACCTTGGCCCAGTTTGACATGAGTGTGTTCGCGTCGCCCGATAGACGAGTGACTGTGGCCTTGTGGCTAGCAAGGGGCTGCCTAGCCTGGATGAGACTATAAGTCATACTCATCACATTGTCGACATTTCCCATGAACTTTTGAATATGGAAACGATTACCCTCGCAGTAGTTGAGCTCGCTGCAAATGTAGTATCTGTAGTTGTTGAGGGTCGACTCGATGTCATAGAAGGCTTCGGTGACATTGCTTGTTTGGTTCACAACGTAACCGGTGGACTTTTCAAGCCCAACGAGAGCATCTCTCCAGCGGATTGTGATGGGCATGATGGGGACGAGGAGGGTTCGGTATGTGGCGAAGAGGTAGTTTTTGAAGACGGTGTGAATCAGGTTGGAATCGCAGACGCCCGAAACACGGCAGGGATGGATGATCATAATCATGGCCCGGAAAGTAGCAATCTCAAGCTGGACTACTGTTAGCGACTAACTCTCCTACACGACGGATACATATACATACATCAGCACCAAGACCGACAGCCCAGCCGTTTGCCTTGAGTTTGTTCACGGTGGACACTCTGTTGTGTCCATACTTGAGGCCTCCATTGGTGTTGCACTAGGCCGAATCAGCAAGAGAGTATTGGAGCGAGAGAGAGAGAGAGAGAGAGAGAGCCATACCTTTTGCAAATCCTGGGCCTGTTCGAGGTAGCCTTTGTTGGCCAAGTCAAAGTTACCCAATGAAGAAGAAGTAAACTTTCCCTGGTTGTTCAAGGTGCGCAGCTTCTGGAAGCAGTTGCAGATGGGATCCCTGGCCTTGAGGAACTTGTCGCCGAGGGTCTTGCCGAGGACTTGGCGGATCTTGCTGCAGACGTTGATCTTGACGTAGGTGATCTGGAGGCTCGTAGCGACGTTCTTGGTGAAGGTATCCTTGCCTAAAAACTTGAGCATATGGTTGCTAATGTGGTTGAAGAGGTCTTACCCTTTACGCATGTGGTTCTTGGGCATGTCTTTCTGGGATTTGCCTTGGTGGGACACTTGACCTGGACCGTCTTCTTGGTCTTGCACGGGTTGTCCTATCCCTTGAGTGTTAGTAGACGCTCATCGTAACATTCATCCCCGCTACGTTGTAAACATACCTTTGTGAACGTCTTTTTCGTGCTGATGACCTTGAAGCCGTTGGGAACTGTGATAGTCGCCTTGCAACCCGAGTTGGCGCTACCGGTGCAGATGTCGTTCAAACTGCTCTGCGCGGAGACGACATCCCCAAACAGCATCAAGGGCATCAAAACAAGTGAGAACTTCATCCTGCTGGTAACTGTCTGAAGACGTTGAGAGCTTGCCGTACCATCTCACAAAAAGTCTCAGGGACAACTCAAGTCTTATCCCCAAGCGAGGTAGCCACCAGATCCAGCGAGCTGAACATCGTGGCGCATATAGCACGCCGCCACGATAAGCACAGAATCGATAGTCTCCCAATGGCCGACCAGCCCTGTAAGGCGGAATACGCCCACAAGAGGGAACATCAAGCGAAGCGAGGGCTGCTAGAGATTAATGGCGTTTTAACCGCCAGTCTAGACACAGGTTCCTGGCCCTTGGACACAGACCTCAACGCCACAGTTGGTTTTTGGTCCCCGAGAAGTCATAAAAGGGAGCAAAAACGTTGGTCATGCTTCGGTGAACAAAAGCTTGGCAGCGTCAAATGCCAAGACAGCTGAGGGTCTATCCAGGGCCGAGACCACAACTACCGTGCCGTCGAGAGCCAGATTCAGCTGGCCATGCTCCCTTTAAACACAGAAATCACCGCGTGATGCGCATAGTGAAAAACTTTGGAAGCCATAATAAGCATAATAAGCTTAAAAACAAACCCATGACACACGGCGGAATCGACTCGCCCTCCGCCTTTTCCTCCCCCTTTGCTAGGGCAAGCCACATAACTCGTGGCTGAACCGGACTTGTTTAACGCCTAACCGAGGACGAACACAATTTCCGAATTTTTCAAGTCTCCTGTTTCACGATGTGCCTCTCGGCCGATGAATAAATAAACTTCAGTGTCGGTTTGCGCCGTTCCCGGGTTTGTGGAAAGTGCACATCTGACATATGTGCCCCTGTCGATTGGCTGCGGCGTATGCCTGCGTTGCTGTCAATGGGCAGACTCTGTGCCGTGTACGAGTCGCCGGATTGGGTATTCTTCTCATGGTGGTGTGCTGCCATGTGCCGGTAAGCTGCAGCAATAGAGCAGCCCTTGGAGGGAGATGCTGTGTTGACTAACCTCATTCATCTTGCAGACCTACCCTCGTAAATCGCCCTGTGAAGGCCATCGAGTAGAGTGAATGTGGGAAAGTAAGCCACGGTACAGCGTTTTGGGTGTCTCACTTCCTGAATGAGATGACTCAGTGATCAAGCCAGATTTGCATCGGCTGGAATGCAACTTGCACAAACCTGTACCCAGACGGTGGAGTGGAAACAGCTTCTCACTGAAAGGCAAGTCGACAGCTGAACACTTCTCGACGCTCCACCACACTCCACGACAAGGCATACTTTGAACCTCTTTTGAATAGAACATGGGTGCTTGCAAACCTTAATGTCCGTCTGATGACGGACATTTGGATCGTTTCCGCTGCCCCAGTTCCTCCAACTCTCCACGACATCCCTGCTAATAATGCCGTGCCCAGGGAGCAAAGATGCGCTAGGATCCTCACTGGGGACTCTGCGCTAATCTCGGAACTCGGTTAGAGACTGGGGTAGTCTGAACTTTCAGTTAGAGTCAAGTGGATGGGCCCGGCACTTCGATATCTGCTCTGTCTTGCCGTTAGCTTTTCCATGACACCTCAAACTACGATGTGATTAATACCTGCCGAAAAGGCTGCGAGAAGCGGATGAGCTTGCCTTCAAGCCAAACCTCAAACTTGATCATTGCATTGTCACTTGTCGAGGCCAGATATGACAGTTCGCTGCCATGCTCCAGAAAACGGATTTCCTGTCTATCCACACACCCAGTACCTCTCAATCAGTTGTGTGAACTATATACATTTCTCTGCTCGGCGATATTTAAGCTCAGGGCTTTCTGAGTTCTTTCTATTAGCTAGTCTATTGAACGTACCTAAAGCATTGGACGCAACTAAACAAAGTGCATACGAACCATATTCGGAAAGGCGAGCTTCAATATCCTTAAGGACAGATTTTCATTTATAATAAGAGTTAGTTCCATATCCGTACTCGGCAAGCTCTTCTATGTCCAAGACTATTTTGCGGGATCAGGCAGCTCTCCCAAGGCTCACCGCGCGATGCCCCTTCCCCGTAACGAGGGCATCACCGATCGCGCCCACATCTTCGCTCAGCTCGAGACCCTCTGACCATCAACTTCCAACCTTGGATCGTCTCTCTCGGCAAGAGCTCCGAGTGATGTTAGGGCAACACGAATCGAACTGCAAGGGGATTAAGAGAACTTTGCATCGCTTGTGATCTTGATGTTGTTCTGGACATGGCATCAGCCCGGCGCAGAATACGGCCCTGTTAGAGTTCAGTAAAAAAAAAAGCCGGCATCTCAAAGAAAGAAAATCAAGGGAAATATCAAGGTCCTAACAAGGCTGATAAGGCCGACGAGGTTGAAAAAAGATGTCTGCGTGGTTACGGAAGCCGGGGCTAAATGATGGCTCTCAGCTCGGCTCAAATCGTCGTTACTACGCTGATCAACCTACTTCCGATATCAACATATCACGTCTTCGTGAATAACCTCTTCTCGTCGCCGGATCTCTTCCGTTCCCCTCGCCAGCACAGCCGAGTATAGCATCTTCCTCGAAGACCAATGCTTAAGCCCAAACCCAAGTAAGAAACTAAAAACAACCCCCCAGAAAACCGGTTATACAATTATAATATCCTCAAGCTTCCCTTGGTCCTTGGCAACCATAAACCTGTCTAATATCAGTCTCTCTAGCCCCACCTTATCCAAGCCCTCTCCCGGGTTATCAAAAGCTATGGCGGACCCTGACCCGACTCTTCGAAACGTTGGAACTTGGCCTAGGCCCAAGCCATCTTCGTCTAATACTAGAAATATGAAGAAAGGGCCCACCAGGCCGTCTGGGCTGTCAGGTGACGCGAGGTTGTTCTTGATCCAGCCTAGAGGGACTGCAAAAATCTCAGTCTCGCCATCAACAGAGATCGCTGGTCTACCGGGCTCCGGTGCAAGATACTTTCGACCATCCCAGAGAGTCCCGATACGAAAGGTTTTATCATCTTCGCACCACCATAAATGTGGGCTGCCCGGCCTCCTGTGTACCCTCAACCTTGTCACGCCTATCATTATCCTGCCACCGGTGACCTTGCCAAACAAGTTTCCAGGAGTCTCCAGTTCCACTCTAGCATCTCTAACCACAGCAAGGTCTTCCATCTCATCAAACCAGTCAGTACCGTAGTATATGGACGATCGCGTAGAGGCCCAAGACCAAGTAGGTACCTGAGAGATGCCGGCGGGGCTGAGATCGGGAAACTCAGACGACCAACATAGACCGCGGATCAGATCATCTCTCCATAGGCCCGCCAGATAACAGTCGCTTGGATCTGAACTACCATTCTCTCCTATGGATTGGGCTGCGAAACGGGCAGCCAGCCCCCCCAATGCCGGTAGTTTATCGCCTTCGAAGGTAAGATCCCGTCTCGAGTATCGTGTGACAATGTTTCTCCAGGCTCTCCAACAGTGCGGTGTTGCCTTTGGAATCACGTATTGACTGATGACAACATCGGGGTTAGACGGAAGCGGGCACACAGTACAGCCGTCTTCCGCCAAGAAACATGACCCGTATTCGAAATAGGTTTGCGAGCGCGTGAAATGCAGTACTCGAGGTGAGAGATATCGCTCTTGTAGGGTCCAAGCACGCCCTGATAATGGTTCGTCCTCCAAGTCGATGATCCGGCTGGGCTCTCCAACGTACTTCAGTGGAGAGGCACAGGCAAATACCTCGCTAGATATTCCGTTGACATGAAAGGGCAGAGTAATCTTTTCGTACACCGTCCGGGGGCCCAGAAAACCTTGGGAGCTTTCCTTGGCCCGGCACGCAGCGATAGTCAGGGATGCGTTTCCGTAGACTTCAGACATCCTAGATGATTCACGAATCCAGTCATTAGGGTCGTCTTGCAAGATGCATAGACTGTCGATCCAGAGATATGGAATTTGCAACTGGCCAGTCAGCCAAAGCGCATCCTGAAAGGATTTAGGAAGGTCACTCGTCGGAATCCCTGAACGAAGGCTCTGAAAGTTATCAGAAGCCAACATGAAAGGCCTGGAAGAGCCCCAGCAATGACTAAGAGCGGCATACTCTGCGTACTGATCTTCTAAATCACAGAGAATAACTTCTTGAGAGTTTTTGCTGACTCTGAGGACTCTTGTAGGAAGCCGTGTGGGTTTGTTCACGAGCTTGTGGTTCTCCCTAGACTGAACCATCCAGCTCTTCATCTTTTCAAGGCTGACGGTAGATTGGGGCGATTCTGTGACTTGGCGTCTTGTTATTATGCCACTGAGTGGACTATCTATGTGTATAATTAGCAAAGGGGGGATTGAACTGGGTTGTGGTCCGCTCCTCACCACTGTCAACCCAAAAGTTCACCCCTCCTAGTAGATAGTAGATGAGTCGACGGGTCCCTAAGTCCTTATCATAACCAAGGACTTGAAAACCCTCCATGCTTTCTTGACCCGCTAAGAATAACTCGCACTTGGTTATCTTTTCCGTTCTAGCACCGACTCCGATATTTCCCAGCGTAGTATCCACGCTGAGTTGGATCAAACGGCATAAATGACATGCTTCCGCGCTCTTACGCAATAACTCGATTGATTTATAGTATGGGATGAGAAGCTCCGTTGAGTGACCGAGGGAAACATCCCGAGGGGTGTATGAGAACATATCGCGACCCCGATCGGACCCCTCAACGAGTCGATACACGCTGTTGATATTTGCCTGGGAAATAGAGGCTAAATCGAGGCCTAAACAGAGCTTGCAGAGATGCTCCATAGCTGAGCGCGACTGAGCCAGGAGGTTTTCGTGCGGGAAATCAGTCTATTATTCAAAGGAAAGTTTTGGAAGTGCGGGGGAGGATGAAGAAGCAATTGTCAGGCCATGAGGTATATTAGGTAATGTAATGGTGTTGCAATGTGGAGACAGAGCTGCATGCAAAGGATCAAGCAACAAGTATTATTTAGCATTAGGGTAGGGGTAAATAGTTCACATCTCATTCCAACCTTCAGGCTCTTCAGCTGCCATTATACATCGACGAAGCAAGAAACAGGAAGCTATGCCACTGCGAAATATCCAAACTCTCCCAATCCGAGCATAACTCCCCGCACTCAAACTGCTCAAGCTGCCAGGGAGCTCCATCCTCAGCCATCAACGCCGAGAGATCCTCTCCCAAGGCAGATTTCGTCCAATCTTGCTCTACTCCGTCTAGCCACTATATATTTGGGGACGTTGCGTCGTCCCAGGAGCATCTTTGGCTTCGTGGAAGGCGGTCTCGATTTCGTGGTTTACGGTAGCATAGAATATCGATTGTTATTCCAACACATGCTCCTCACTTCACAAATAAAAAGTCACAAGACTTGAAGCAAAACTGGATACCATCGTGGTGTATAGGTTAGCAGTTAGGTTTCTCGACGGTGATTTATGAGATTGACCAATAGTGCGACCGGATTTAGATGCTCAATTGCCCGGGGCAGGGATCTCGGAGATAACCTCGTCACTTGACGCGAGGCTCAAGCACGATGAATTCTAGCGCGCCAGGTGGCCTCTTTAGTCGCCGATCCGGGTACTAAGCCCGCGACCTTTAGGCAAAATGCCCAGGCAGCATGATTGATGTCGCGGTCACTTGTTTAATCCGCGCGGCAGTTTACAGTGACCGCGTGCGCGATGCGCATCTGTAAGACGACTCGCCAAGTCCAAAAGTTTCCGAGATGGACTAATCGTCGACCGATAGAGCTTGTATGATACCAAAAATAACAAAATCCAAGTTAAATGTCGTAGGGCACCTAAAAAATGACGACGATTGATCAATAATCCATCCCAACGGGGTTCGCTCCTCGGTAATCCGTCGAGTCCGTGCCACGCACCAGCGATTAGCAAGCAACAGCCCAGACTCCACGTTTAAGATATGAAAACGGATTCGAAACAGCTTAGATTTTGTTAGTGCGTGTCTTTTAATGCCTATCTGGATTCATCACGATAGTGGCTCATGAAGCAATCTCCGCTATCACCATGCCGAGAATATGGATGGCTAGAGGTAGTTATGCGAAGACCGAGCTCGGACAACCGATGCTTCGTGACTCCATCTCATTGCGGAGAGCATGTATCAATCCATCGCACTCGCATAACTCACCAAAAGCGAGCTGTTGTTTGTTGGTCGGTGCCCGGAGTTTAGTCCAACAAACCGGGTCTCGGCCTTCGGACACGCGTCCACGGGACCGAGAGCGAAAGAGACCCTCGAAAGTCGGAGCACGGTCTATCCCCGGAGAGAAAAACGGAAACTTATCTTATCAATTTCAAGATCTTGCCCAGAAGTTGACCAATGAAATCCACACAAAAAGATTGTCTCGCTCTCTCGCGACTCGGCCTTACCAGGAACACCGAAGGGGGCAAGGCACGAGATCCATTGTAATCAGCAGCGGACCAATTAATGAGTTTCGTAAAGAGCCTGCTTTGGTCCCTTTTACGGGCCCATGAGCCCAGTAAAGGTTCCGCCCCCTGCAAAATGGCCTGACGGTTGTTTTTATTCTTAAGCTGCCTCTTCCCATTATTCGGTTCATGCTAGAAAAACGTCAGGTTATTCCCGGTCGGCCGCTCCCTGACTCCTTTTACTGTCAAGGTCCAGCAAGCAACTACATCTGCAGCCAGCCATGTCCGACAACACTATCCGGCAGTCATCACCTGAGCCGACACTCCACGACGAATTGGACATGTCGAGCCCTGAAAGGCAAGGCATTAACGCGCCAGAATGGCGTCAGAAGAGGGTCGTGGCTATCAAGGTCCTTATGGGCGTCATGGTGGCCATCCTCGTCGTCTTCCTTGCCGACCTTTCATACCTTTTCGGTGCATCCTTCAAAGTAAACGATCGAGTATCGGCGCTTAATATCCTCGTTGTTGATTACGATGGTGGCCCTATTGGAGAGTCTGTCTCAACCGCCTACCAGGGTCTGCAGAGCCGCAAATTCCCATCCCTCGACTTTCAACCATCCTCCGACTACCCCGACCCCGAAGATGTGAGGCACAGCGTGTGCAAGGCCGATTATTGGGGAGCCGTCTTTATCCACAAGGGCGCATCTGATCGTCTTGCTGCCGCTCTCAAAGGCGGCTCTGCGGCCCAGAACTACGACCCCACGGACAGTGTGACCTTCATCTACAACAGCGCCAGATACCCAACCACAGCATCTGGATATCTTGTGTCCAACTTCCAGTCCCTCATGGGTGCCATGCGAGGCGGTTACTACCGAACAAAGGAAGGCCAAGCCGCCTTTGGAAACGTCAACAGCAGCGATCCCGCCGCCATCCAAGCCTACCTCAACCCCATCCAGGGAGCCCCCGACGTGATCCGGCCCACGAACCAAGCCGCGAGAAACCTTTATAACACTATTAACATCGTCATGGCCATCCTGGGCCAGTTCTTCTTCGTGCTCGCCATGAACGGCATCTTTGACACCTTTGGCATCCACAAGGGCTTGAGCATTCGTCACGTCTATGTGTGGCGATTCCTAATCGGCAAGGTCTTTTCGATGCTATTCGCCATCGTTGTCACTGGTTATATCTGGGCTTTCCGCGAGGACTGGGGTGTCAACGGTGGACACTGGGCTCTCACGTGGTTGACATTCTGGCTGTTTATGGATACCAACTTCCAAGTGCTGGAATCGACTATCAACAGTTTTGTACCGATGCCGCTTACACCATTTTTCCTACTCACCTGGTTTATGGTCAACGTTTCTGCCTGCATCTTCCCTTTCGAGCTCATGGCTGGATTCTACCGCATCGGATACGCATTCCCCGCTCACGCTCTTTGGATCGTCCTGATTGAGGTTTGGTCCGGATGCGGCAACTATCTGCACATCGGTCTTCCTATTCTGTTCGCTTGGTGGGTTGTTGGACACGTCACGGCCGTGTTTAGCATCAGGAAGAGATGCATGGCGCAGGCGGCGGCACCACAAGTTGCTGCTGCTGAGGGCAAGGAGGAATAAGAAAAGGAGCCTGATAGAGATATACCCCATTGATGCGCCTACATGGCATACTATAGACACGATAGAGCATTACGCAAGCATTGCAGCATTTTTACTTCTTGTAGCACAATAATAGAACATCACTACTCGAATTATTCCACATCTTGTAAGTCAATATTTCTCCAAGTGAAAGTTTTGAATGTCATTTCTCAGCAGGCAAGGGCATTGCGATGACAAGCCGATCATATGGCATATCGTGAGACAGATAGTTTATACCAAACCGGCCTATCAGGCAAAATCAAATATAACCTAACTGGTACACTTCGGGTCCTTGGGGAGACCAAAAGTCCAGCCTCAAGGATGACGTAGTTGTTGCATGGGAGATGCGTTACCCGAGCTGTAAGCTGACAGATCCATCTGTCAGATGTGTCTAACCCTGCACTGACAGTCAGCCGTAGTGAGAATTGAGTCCAGTGGTATAATAAAGGGACTCGCTGACGGCATTGCCTTGCGTGAGGGCGTACTGGATGCCATCATCTCGAAGACTCGATATGGGCATCACAAGGTCAAAAGATTCGGTCCTACTTCTATCTACGACAACAATAAGTATCCACCGCGGCATGAGTATCTCTGCACATGTCTCAATAGCCTTGGCAGGTGAGATGATCGCCTCCAAGACTGTCTTGGCCGGGGTCGAGGTCAATCTGGTGGGGTCATGCAGCCCCGGGCCGGCCCGCTCGGAACAAACTCAATTACGAGATTGGATTTCGTATTCCCGACGACACTCGTCGCTTTATGAACTATTTTAAGCATAAGTGAAGCGAGGAAAAGTCTTTAATCTTGTTTAGTTCCACACTGGACCTATATCTTATTGGGACTCGGCCGTTGATACTTCCCTTGGACATCTGACACCCTTGGAGATGTTGATGAGTGACGTGCATGTAGTATGGTGAGTTCTCCAACAAAGGTGTTCAAGGTTTATGCGCGGGCAACATATATTGAAACAAAAAGTACAGGTCAATCTAAGGTCACAGTCTAGTTATAGACAAGAGATATCCCATCCCATCCCCTCCACACTCTCTTTCTCCGCATAGATGAAGCCTGTAGCTCCAAACTCAACCAATGCACCTAGCCGCTGTTGAAGCCATCAACAAGGTCGTTGCGAGCGTGGTCCAGGTTTTTCTTGAAGCTTCCGTCCTTGATGCCAATGCTGGCCTTACCAAAGTCGTGGTTCATGAGCTTGTCGCGGATCTCACCGCTGGGGAAGCCCTCCCAGTTGACCAAAGGCCCAACAAACCAGTATCCCTTGTGGTTCTCAATCTCATCGTCCTTCTCCTTGGCGAAACGAAAGGCATGGGTTAAACCGCCGTCCTTGTGGTAGACAATCTTGGCGTGTGTGCCCTCGTGGAAGCGGACATCGCCTGCCTTCTTGGTGTCATAGTCACCGTGAGCGGAGGCAGCGACGACTTGAACGCCCTCGTTGTCTTTGGTGAAGACAGCAATATGCTCCCAGTCGTGTCGATGGCCGCCGCTGATGACGCCCTGGACCGACTGATCACGCTCAAAGTAGTAGTCGTACAGGTAACCGCACCAGTTGTTGTTGCAGAGAGTGCGCACGTAGACGTTGTTGTTATCAAGGTCTTCAATGTCGCGGCACTTATCAGACCACGAATATTGGTAATCGACCGTGTCGCCAACAGCGATGTTGCCGTCCTTGTCGATAGCCGGCACGTTGTAGCAGCTGTCCTTGTCACTATTTCAAAGTCAGCATCAGCCACAGTTGTGGTACTGGTCAGCTTACAAGTCCAAGGCAGGCTGCCACTTCTTTTCCTCTTCAGAGCAATGCTCGTCGAGGGCACGAGGAGGATCGGTGCGCTTGAGGAGCTCTCGGTAGAGGTTCTCAATGGGGTTTGCGAAGGCGGTAGTGGCAAAGAGGAGCACCAGGCTCTTGGCAGCTAGGCTAGAATTCTTAATCATTTTTAACAGAGTGGGTAGAAATAAAACGATTGTGGATGTGAGTCTCTAGACGAGATGGGAGAGAGTGCGTTGTTGGCTGATGAGGCTACTGAAAAGCAAGTCGTCCCCTCCTCTTTATACTCAAAATTTTCCCACTCGGCTCTGATCATTTCAATCATCAGGCTCTCATCTCACGACCTAGAGCCTCGTGATACGCGCCCTGCCTCGAACGAGCTGAGCACGAGTGGCGTCTTCTAGACGCTCAGTCCACTCCGAGATTATGCCTCGGGGCCTCATCCTTCACTCTGCCGCTTCACACAAATCCACGCCAGGTAGGATCTTCGAGTTCCTGTGTCTGATGGGCAAATCACTGTCTAGATGCAACTGCCGACGGCGATGATCGTATTCCTCTGTCGGAGGCGGCTTGCTTGTCCGACCCACGCGAGGCTCAGCCACGAAACAATGTGTTATGTTTATTAAGATTAACCTCAAGAGCTTACTGGGCATAAGAAACAAAGCCTGCTCGGTAATATTTGAGGGGTCGGGCAAAAGTGCAGCTGAGAGCGGTTAGCTGAGGCAGTGAGATCTGATACCTGTCTCAATTGGACGCTCAAAGCCTTGTAAGGCACCCTGCCGTACTAAGGCAGGCTGTATGCACCTGCCGCAGACCAAGACAAGGTACCTCATACGAAAATTCGAAAGATTTTGACAATTGGCTGCGGCACCGCAAGGGGTCTTCTCAGCTAGCCCCAGCACGAGGCAGGGATAGGCGCTTAACACTTGTGGGATCCGATCCTTCACAGATGACCCTAGGCCCCAGCGTATCGTGTCTATGCCTACGTCACCCGATTGTCTCGTTTGAAACGGTGGCTTGCGTCTTAATTTGATAAAAGGAGCATTGGCAGTGTTTTTCGCACTCGTTGCCGGATTCGTCGTTGCACATCTGGGCTGTCAGTGTCACGACGAGGGGGGCTTAACTGTTGGTTAATAGATCTATCTTAAACTTTGTTCTGTTTGACATATTAACGTTGCGTTATAGCCAGATGAACAAAGTTCCAAGGCTTTAGATCACGCCTGGAAGCCCAAATTGCCGCGTCATAATGTTCTGTATCCAGTACCGAGCCCCGAACTTGGGATGATGGTGATGCTTGACTTGCAGGTTGCCAAGCCTCGGTCGGGCCGCATCTCGACGGAAGTACCATGCAGTGATCTTTCTAGGCATGTTTTCACTTTACAGCTTGGACAGGGCCATCGGCGTAAGCTACTCCCACGCTCGCTACAGGTGCCGCGAAAAAGTCTCTGAGACAAGGTGTGCTGCTCCCCATTATGCTGAGGGTGGCAGTGAAGCTGCAGAATCTGCATCAAGATCCTTGATTTTACTTGAGCCATACCACACTGGCCAAATCATGGCATGATTCCGAATCCCCTCGGCAATGTCAAACTTGCTATCGTGTTTCAATTTGTAGTCCATTAAGCTAAAATCTTGTTATCGATCCACGATAATTGTCGCCACCTCCGGAGGATTCAACTCCTTGATGGATTATTGCATAGGCGTGTCGAAGCTACGACTACACTGCCTTGTTTAGTTGCGTGAGGGCCACTGACAACCAACACCAGAAGCTATCGGCTCATTAAACTGCATGTGAAGGGAAGATGGTATAGTTCAGTTAAAGAGTGAATTTTCCATAGAAGGCTAGTTTCTTTCAAGTCATTGATTGAGTTAATTGAACCCTAGTCTCACTTCGAAGCTGACTAGATCTACTCTTAAAGTCTATTTCGACAATAGTCAGTAGATGTCAATGCCAACAGCAACCCACCTTGTCTTAGCACTTGCCGTACAGGGCAGATCACTTTGAAGCAATATGGAATTTCCCGAGATTATTCGAGTGGAACGGCAGGGTTTCCTTGCAATGTAGAGGTGATTATCTTGTTTGACAATGTAAACCACTTTCGGCGACTGGTCCCCGCATGGCCGCTGACAAGGGCTTGAGCATCCTCGACGCAGAGACTTGTTGACTTCATAGCCACAATGGCACAATATCTATGGTGACCTACGACGATCGGCAAATACATATGGAACAAACTTGACATGGAGAGGATTTCTTTGGTGGACTCGGAACGGAGTTATACCTCCCTCGGCTTTTTGCAAGACTGAAAGAGACATGATGAGCATTGATGATACAAGTTGCCGATCAGTCAGGTTCCTTTTCACTGTTACAAACGGCGAGTCCAAGTATTTTACGAGGGTGGGTGAATATTGTCTCTCGAGCGACATCCTCGCGAAGAGCGAAGTACGGAACAGCGATTGAAGCAGCCAGTCTGTGTGCAGCAAGATTCCCAGGCGCAGCACATCCAACTCAGATCACGTCAGTTGGCGGTCTGTCTGTAGCGAGACCAGAACGAGTGTTATCAAGTTGAGTTTTCACAAAACACAATTATCATAGTGTCTTTAGAGGAAGGATACCGAGAACAAATGGCACTTCAGGGCTAACAATGGTAGCTCTGGCAAAGGGGCCTTGACATAATTGGTTTTCGCGCCTGGCCCTCAAAGGTTCATCCGCATAGTCTTTCAAATGTGTTCTATGTCATGAGGATCACATACTCTCTGTTTGTCTTCTCTCCTTCGATAAAAGACGTCATCCATACCGGCATAGAATCAGCATTGAAGTCAGATACACAATTTATATCCATTGCCTTTTGCACTTTCTAGTTCAAGGCGCACATAAGATGTACGTGTACTTCATATGTATAGAAGCTAGGCTAGCGTTCGTCCCAGGACATCAGAAACGAACTGAAAATGGTATATATGTCATTCCTCTTGGGCAGTCACACTCTGTAAAGGTTTTCATTCTGCTCTCATTTTACAATACAATCTTGGCTAGACAAAATTACATCCCCGACCTTGCTCTTACAGTTTTGAGGGGCGCTGGTACTCGCCAGGAGCAGGGTTGGCGCCCAGGATGCCAAGCTCGTTCAAGACCTGATCCGCAGCAAAAGCACCCTGCTCCATCGCACCCTCGATAAAGGATCTCCATCCGTTGGCCCAGTCGGCGTTGGCCATGAAGACGTTGCCGTGACGGCTCTGAAGCTCAGCGAGATACTTGGTGAGGAAACCAGCTGGGTACCAGGCAGCACCGGCCTTGGCGTAAGGATCGGAAACCCAGTCATGGAAGACGACCTTCTTGATGTCCATGGGGTGGAATCGCTTCAGAGCGGTCTCGAGACGCTCAGGTTCCTTGAGGGGATCGAGCTTGCCACGGTTGTCGCCAGCGAACGAGGTGATACGGGTCGTCTTGCCGCCAGCACAGAAGCCATCGCCGTAGACATACAGCATATCACCAGGCCAAGTGCATCCTCGGAGACCCCGGAGATCTCCCTCAACTTCGGCGTGGATCTTGGTCAGATAGTCAACCTGGCCAATCGTAATGGCTTCCTGGCGGAGAGGTGACAGAGGAGGGTCAAAGTGGATATCGGGGAGGACTGCGATGGGGATGGTGTTGACAACACGCTTGGCGCGGAAGATCTTGCCGTTGGGGGTGTGTAGGGACACGATTCCTTCTCTCTCAACGATGGACTTGATGGGGGTCTTGAACGAGTACTGAAGCCCAAGTCGGACGGCATCGTCGAAAATGCGGCGGGCAAGGGTAGACTGGCCCTCCCGGATCTTGTACAGGGTCCAGACCTCCTCAAAAGTGGCGATGTCGTAGCCTTGAAGAGCCTGAGCGCGAAGCATCTCAAGGAATCCAAAATTCTCAACAGAGCCACCTCCGATGTGAGGAACAAGCGATTCGAGAAGAGCAAGCTCATCGGCGCTCAGCTGGTCCTTAATCTGGTCGATACGGTCACGACATGAGAGCTGATCGACAGCCTTGACTTGATTGGCACTAATACGCGAGTTGCCGAGCGTCGAGTAAGGCAGAGGGCAAATGTCGCGACCGTTGTTGCCATCAATGTTGATAAAGATGCCCCAGGCTCTGGCAGTCATCTCGCCAGCCTCCTTGTGGGTGAACTTTCGCGAGCCAGAACCTGTGTCGAGGGTGAAGTAATCGCAGCCTCCGTTCTCGGTGCGGGTCATGGTCACGTCGTCCTTGAGACCGTAGCGAACCATCTCGCCGAATACGCGACCGTGGACGTGTGAGATCCAGGTTCCTCCCATCTCGTATGTTGTGCCATCAAGCTCAGCGCTCCATGTTCGGCCACCGACACGGTCACGGGCCTCAATTAGGAGAGTCTTTTTACCTGCAAAATGTCAACGAAATATTTCCTCACGTCCTCATTCACTACTCACCAGCCTTGACGAGGTCACGGGCGGCGATCAAACCGGCATAGCCGGAGCCAATGACAATGGCCTCCCAGACATTGCCGTCGTCGACTTGTCGGATCTTGCGCTCTGGCTGCACGACGCCGTAGGTGCGGAGACCTGCGACCAGGCCGTCTTGCTTGGTGTAGGTGTGCCCCTCATTGGAGAGATTGGCGTGGTAGGGGGACATTGTGAGGGGAGTTTGACGTGGAGAAATGCAAAGTAAAAGAGTCGACTGAAGCTGCTGCAATTGAGGCAATTGAATCAATCCACTTCGGCACCGATGCAGCTAAGAGAAGATATCAAGAAGAAGAGAGGAGCAAAGTCAAGCTTAAGAATGAAAGCAAATGTTGACCCTTGAAGCTCCCGAGCTCCAAAGTTTGGAACATGCGGGGGCGCGAAGTTCGAAATATTTCCCAATCAAGAGCTAGCTTCAGCGACGCTCCTTACTCAACACAGTATCGATCTGCAGTGCGGATGATTACTTAATAGAGAATCCTTAACGTTGATACGGTGACGTGTGTTAGCGTTAGAAATTGCTGAAAAGGGTATTAACTCGAACACCACCAGCTTTGAGGTTCAAGACCGCGTCATGATATCGAGTCAAGTCATCGCAGCGGAGTTGACCGCTTGATATGCATCAGCTATGTCCCCGCTTTCTCTCAAGCATCCCCATGGGGATCTAGATTTGCCAAGGCGCGTAATCAGTCGAAAATTATCCTGTGTTGAACAGTGGGACCGGGATTGGTTTGTTCTCCATTGTCGAGAACTAACATAATGATGCCTACTGATCTTGCCACGGTCAGAGAGAGCGGCAGATCTCAATATTCCACAAGTTACTGTCTTCATCGATTGTAGTATAGTCTTCAGTCGTCAATAGGTAGTCCAACTAGGTTGCACGGTAGAGAGAAACCTCCATCTGGACAGAATTAATACGAGATATCTCGCTGGGCTGTGATCCAGGCCAAGATAGCTCTCTAACTCCGTAAATGTCCGTGGTTGGGAGCACTACCTGGTTAGGTAAAGCTCCAAGGCACGGCCCCTCCAACAACCAATAGGCTGAAAGTTGCTGCCTCCGAGGTTCCAGCGATGCTTTTCCATGTTAACAAGATAACAGATAACAACTCATCTTATCTCGATAAGCCCTTATCTATTATCTCACCTCCTTGAGCAAGCAATGTTTACCAGCTTAACATCTACCAAATGCCCTCAACATCTATATAGAGCCAATAAGACAAAGACCTATAATGTCAGATGTTGCATGATTTACAGGGTTTTAGTACACAATACGAGGACCCATGTCTCTAACTCACTTCTCACATGAAGTTGCTTGCCTACCCTGTAGCCACGCGATTTTGACTCGAAACGAGTTCCTGTCACAAGCCGCTGCTGTCTCATACATACCAAATTATGGGGACTCTCCGATTATGTCCGTGAATGTATACTAAAGGCGATGTTCCATTTGAATTCTCACGTAGTGCGGTGGCCGTGGGTCAAGAGACTTAAGACAAACCTCGATATCGTTCATTTGAAAGGATGGTTGAGTAGAACCGATACCAGTCCGACTAACTCATAGACAAGGAAATCCACCAGCCTTAACATAGATCTCCAAAACTCTTTCTTCACTAAGACATCTACAAGTGTCGGGTATCTAATAAAGATTTCATTCTCCAAATTCAGCTTTCAGATTGTGGCCGTCTCTCTTCATCCGCCCCCTCTAACAATTATCTCCTCTCCCCTCTATTGCATCACACCTAGGGCTTCGGGCTGATATCCAGTGGCCTCGCTCCCCGGAGTATGAAAAAGAATTAGACAGTAAAAACGTACTAGTTTGATCCCTCCGTTGCCAACTTGTCAGCCACGATTTCGGCCCTCACGAGCTGATAACAGGTGTCAGCCCTAACATTAGCCCCTGATAAGACGTTGGCTAGCTCGTCTCACTATTGGACACTCAAGCTTCCCCTGTCTGGGGCAGGATGCCTCTGACGTCAACTATCCCAAGCGAGGAGAGATCGTCGATTTGAGGACTTGGCTTGGGCTAACAAGAAACTATTGAAAAGTATCCACATATTCGCACCATGATAGAGTCTCGGATTGGTTGCATAAGCCATTTAATATGAGTTGGCACACCTTCCTCCAAGTTTGTCGCCGCGTTAATAGCGATCAGCAAGGCTACAATCCCTGTGTTCCTGAACTAAAGATGCATGTTGGGCAATAGCTTTTGCTAGCTGTGTTGCTGAGGCTTGCTGACGACAGCTAGGACGACATCAGGGGAGATTTATAGGAGACTACCGGCTGTCTTCCTTTTCTCAGCAGCTCATTCCTCTTTTTCTGCACTGCAAATTGCACCTGTCACTCGTTACTATGGTCTCTTCTAAGCTGTTGACTGGCGTTATCGCCTTGCTGTCGGTTGGCGTCGCCAACGGCAAAGTGTGCTATCCGACTCGTTCCACTGCGCTGTCAACAACGGCTGAAACCACCTTGACTGCCGAGTCTTCAACGGCCACCGAGTCGTCAACTGTGGAGACCACCACTTCTTCTTCGATTGAAATCAGCTCGTCTTCGACCACCGAGTCCTCCAGTGTCGAGACTACCACCGCTTCGACTACTGACTCTTCATCTGCCGAAACAACCACATCCTCAGCTACCGAGTCCACAACGGCTACGTCGACTGTCAGCACTGATGCGACAACCTCTTCAGCTGAGACATCTTCAACCTATATCACCATCACTTCCACCACAGCAAGCTCGACCGAGACCGAGACCGCAAGCACATCCACTTCGACCTTCTTCCCTGCTGGTCTATTCCCATGCGAAGATGACGCCGATTGCGACCTGCAAGGTGGAGTGTGCGATCCCCAGCGCTGCGGCTGTATCAACCTCATGTGCTACCTCAAGACGACGACCATGGCGACAATGACCACCACCGCCTTGCCCCAGTTCGCATGCGGTAGCGATACTCAATGCATAGGTGCTTCATTCTGTTTGGATCAAGGTGTTAATATCTGCGCTTGCGTCAACGCGTTTTGTGCTGTGACGATGATACCCTTGCCATAGTGGAGGCATTTGAAATGGGCGCGGTCGGTTGAATGCTGAGGTCTGTAAGATTGACTGGAGAGGCTATGTATATAGTCATTTGAGGAATCTTGTAAATAGCCACGCCGTATATGAGCCTGAGCTATAATGCAAATAGACACGATACAAGAGTTGAACACATAATGCGTTGAGACTCGAGATAGACCGCTTTGGTAGAGTCCGGCTTACATGGGGATAGAACCGAGGTTATTCCATAGCCTCCTGACCTCTGATTCTATTTGTAGCTGCAGTCAGGTTACGTGATGGCGGGATGCACATCCTTGGCTCATGCAAGTCGCCGCATTTGTCAGCTTCGGATGGGCTCGCTTAACAGAAAGTCATGCAATTGCCCACATGTCATTGACCCTCTGACAACTTCAATTGCCCAAAGATCCAGGAACGCCATTTGACCGCCTTCAAGTGAATATGAGTTACGCCGAGACCTTTGAAGCCGCTTTTGCGGATCCCAAGAACACGGCTATCACTACTCCAGATGCGGATGTCAATGCCATCATCAGCAGCAACTACACTGTCGATGAGCCATTTACTTATACGAAATCCCTTCTTTGGGATATGGAAGTGAAGAAGGCACTTGGCCCAGACAAATACATCAGCCATGTCATCCGCCCCGGGAGTTTGAAGGTAGTCGACCATACGAAGGAGGGCTCTCTCGAATACTTTGTCCGCATCACGGACCAAAGGGTGTGGAAGAATCCCGACCAGTACACAACGATTATTGAGCGCGTTTGTCTCGATCATGCCAACCAAAAGGCATTCTTCCTTGGAGTGGCAGAGGCAACTCTTCCTGACGGCACGAAAATCACGAGTGGGGAAAACCAGCCATTGTTTCACGTTGAACACTGCGCGGTTGGGAGTGAGCAGAACCCTGTCAATACTTGGCGTATCGTGCATCTCACCGAAGGTCGTGATGAAGATCTTGTCAAGGCTTTTGATGGCATGATGCGTGATCCATTTTTGAGGCAGTTCAATGAGGTTTACATACGGGAGGATTTGGGAAGACAGTTGGTTCGAAAGGATATTACTATTTGAAGTTTATACTCTCTAGCTACATTGCACCTGAGGCACCAGGTGTCTGGGATTTTGAGAGGCGGTTCCTAGCTTCTAGGATAGTTACACTGGGATACACCCAATATTCAGAACCTTTTATACGGCCGCAGGCTGAACATTGGTCGTGGTGTAAGTCGCACACGTGTTTCCAGCAGGATCAACCGTCATCTGCGCCAGATCATCGTGACCACTAGCACAAGCACCTCCAGAAGCCCTCAACTCGCCATTGCTGAAAGTGACAAGCTCGATACCCTGCGCATTGCAGTCCTCAGCACGGAAATGCGTTCCATTGAATCCGACGCAAGCCTGAACGTCGACGAGGTCGGGCCTGAATCCTGCTGTGAATGTTCGTTGAACTTGAAGTGCATTTGCGGATGGAGTGAGTTGACGGTCGGCGGCTTCGTTGACACATGCAGCATCGACGATCTCGCCGTTGTTGCGGAAAGTGAGGCATTCGTTGCCGGGTACGCCGCCGATCTCAGTAAAGACAACTGTCTGACCGTCGACTGCCTGATCAGCACCTCCGTTGGTAGCATCATCAGCTGCGCCGCCTCCATTGTCGCCAGCCGCACCGTCATTGCCAGTGGTACCATCAGCGGCACCATCGTTGTTTGTGGTATCGTCAGTCGCGCCGCCTCCGTTGGTAGTGTCGTTGGCTGCACCGCCATCGGCTCCGGTGTTGTTATCATTACCAGCATTGTTGTTGTTGCCGTCGTTGTTTTGCGGAACATCCCCATTGGCATCACCGGTGGTATCATCAGTGGCATCACCGTTGCCGCCGTTTCCATTTTGCGGGACATTAACGTTGCCGTTGCCGTTGTCGTTTTGCGGCACGTTGTTGACTGGAGCAATACCGTTGCCGAAGTTGCCGCCTCCGCCAAACCGTCCACGGAAGCGTCCGCCGAATTGTCTCGGCTGAATGGACATGGCAGAGGCCACAGTGAGGAAGTAGAGAACCGAAACAGCCTTCATGATGACGATCAAAGAATGTACAAGCCGGGTGAATGAGACAAACGAATGAAGTGAGAGAGTATAAATGAAGGGTGGGCCGGCCACGAAGAAGTGAAGAGGTAGTATAAACAAGAGAGATGGGAAAGAGTGTGATGATCCAAACAAATTCAGACGAATAGATACAATGCCTTATATAGTGACTGATATAATGACTGAAATCGAGTTTTCACAATACCCCTTCGCTTCCAAGTTGACAACTCTAACCCTGTTTCGCATTCGTCGCAACAACCCCTGCAACGTCACACTAGCATCTGCCGTCGCATCTCCAAGCCAAGCGATCATCTGAAACTGGGCGCCAATCTCAGACGCCTATTTATGGATTAGACCAAGAGACCTTTCCAGTCCTGGAAATTTGACCGATGGGGTTAAACTCGAGGGGTTGGTTCTAGGCAACTTGGCGACCTCCTGTCTTAGCCCGTATTGGACGTCTGGCACACCGAATTGGACATCTGAGGCAACATTTGCTTTACAATGTTCTATTCGCTTTCGGAACGCGTTTCTTTGCTCTGTCTATACGAGCTGACAAGTCGGGAGGCTGACCTAGTTTTCAGGGCGGCCTCAAACGCCAACGGCGTCACCATAACATCTTTCTTGAGACTATTCTAATTTTCCTCAAATGAGAATGCAAGTGAACTACGAGCGGCGAACTATAAGCGCTAGGGGAACAAGGCAAGCGCCGTGTGGAGGAAGCAATTAGGTCTTTTAGGGGCTGGGCGTCAACAGCCAAACGCGACTTACTCTAGAACAGCCAGCTTGAGTCCCTCCTGTGATTATGAAAACCTACAGGTTTTGGTACAGAACAGTGCCGTTGTAGTTATGCAGTTGGATCTCCATGTGAGTGGCTTTCACCTAGGCCAACACAGTCAATTTACCGCTAGTATTCACACAGTAGCGCCAAGAGCTCAACCGTGATTCCCTCTCACATTCTAAGTATTCATTGCTTCCTCGTGAAAGACATCGCCCGCATCTACGCCATGAAGCGTGGTAGCAAGGCAGTGAGACATCAACAACACCACAGCGTAATTGGTTTAGTGGTAAAATTCTCCGTTGCCATTCGAGTAACGTCGGGGAGCCCTGGGTTCGATTCCCAGATTACGCATTGGAACGAAGTTGGCGACTGGTGTCGTTCTTTTTGCGCTGTTGGCGCTCTTTTTGTATCGTGAAGTGAAGTTGTGAATATGCATTCAACGCCGCAGGCTTCCTACCCTCGAGCTTCCCAAGATAGAATTCTGCCGGGCAGTTTATCTCACCGCCTGCCTAAAGCAGGCAACTGGGCGTTGCTTGCGCGTGAATCTGCCTTGGCTGCCTGCGGTGTATCGTGAACGGACATTCTTTTTTGACCTGTCCATTCGTTAACAATTCATCAATTCTAAACTTTTCAAGAGAAAATTTTCTCTAAAGAGTTTACCTGGTTCGAAAGATGACAGGGCGAAAACTGTCCGACCCAGGAGAGGGACCAGGACCCAGTAAGTTGGTGGATAGGGATTGAGCACACTCTGCTGACAGCATAAAGAAAAACCGAAGACTGAGACAGAGATTAAAACTAGCGAAGCTCAAGGTGAACCAAGAACTAAGCCTGCATGTTCTTGGGCCAGATGGTGCGAGATTGGGCCAGATGGATCATTCTCATGGGATGAGACCAAGATCAAGTCCTCGCATTCCCATGAGGAGCTCGAGAACGCAGATTGGATGCGCGATGTAATACAAGGAAGAGTTCTCAGTGGCCAAGTGTGCCCTTTGATCTTTGACTACTCTGTTCCCGACGCGCCAGAGACGGTCCGATTCCGCACCTTGTCCTTCTTCACAGAGCTGGTGAACTCAAACAGCGCTTCCCGTTACAAGGCGTTAACTCCCAATCAGCACAAGATTATTGCTATTGGTATCCGCGACTTGTACATTGCGGAAGCAGCAGGTCTCTTGCAACAGCCAGAGAAAGTCATCCTCCAAGGCATGGTTGACTTGGTTGATCAAGACCTTGGAGTGATGCAGCTCGGTGGACTCAACATCTCATTCTACCCATCCAAAGAGTTCAGCATCACAAAGTTCATCGAAAATCTGGACGAAAAGATCGGAGAAGAGGATTCGGAACTGTACGCCCAGATCATACCCACGCCGAAGTTATTCGCCGTCTTCGTCAACCCAGCTGATCTCTCTTACCACAACTTTGAGAACATTATTCACTTGGACTCTTGGTTCGAGTCAAACATGTCATCAGTGAGGCCTGAACAAGCTCTGTCCTTGGCGAATACAACGCAAACAACGCCCGGTCGCGAAGTCTTTGCCTGCGACTTGCAAGGCGACATACTCGCCCCCTTGAAAGCTTTGTCCGAGCTTGACCTATATGTCCCGCCGTTGAACAAGACCACACGCGGCGGAGACCGGTTCATCTTTCACTCGTCGATACTCAGCCAAGTACTCACTGAAGCCTTGCAATCGAGCGATGTTCTGGACAAGCTGTCTGGAGGTCAGCTAAAGTCATCGTTTGAGTTTGTCAACTACGTCTTCCGATGCAACAGATTCAACACAGATGACTCCCACTTCCAGAACCATCTCGATACGCCGTACTACGACAGCTCTCGGTCTCAGATCTCCAAGTACACCATGCTCATCAACTTGACTACGGGACACAGCGCTCCGGCCCTGCGCATTGAAGATGTTTTGTTTAACGAGATTCAGGAATTCACGTGTACCATCTTTGACCAAAAATACGAGCATGAAGGCTGGCCCTTTTTGGATGGGCAAAAAGTCTTCATCCGTACTGAGCTTGTTTTCAAGGACGATCAACTGAAACACAATAACGAGATTTCTGGGTTGTTTGCCGAGGCCTGCTACATGTCATGGCAAAGCATGTTTGACCAGGGTCTGTCTTCCTACGCTAACGAGTGTTTTGAGCGGGCAAACTCGCTGCATTGGGCACTCGAAAAGACTGTCACTCGGCCACCGGTCCACTTGTCAAAACAGTTTCAGGGGATAAGGTTCCTCACAAACGGGTACAACTACTGGTTTCTGAAGGATGATGGGGTCGCTCCTAAGGAATGTGCTCTGGTCGCAGTGCTTGACTATTTCAACTGCAAGATTGGGCAGAAACCGTTTCAGTCATTGGTGGCATCGACAACTCTTAAAAGAATATTTGGAAGCACTAATGAGATATGGACCTTATTGGCTGCTGATGAAGTCAAGGGAAAGGCAGGGATCAGACACCTGAACAAAACCGACATCGAATCACTCATCAAAACAGGACCCTGCAAGCCCCTGGAGTGGCAGCTCGAAGATTGGGATGGCGAGCCTGAAGAACTCGAAGAATTCGATGAAGATGGAGACGGCTGTTGTCCTATGCATTCTTTTCCCATGTTCAACCCCTGGAAGAACAACGAGATCATGGATGCATACGATGCATGCTGCGACTATTCTCGGGAGAAGCTGTTTGGGGCACCACTACTTATACTCGACCAAGAAATTGTCATCAACGAAGAGAAGATCAAGATTTTCGGCGATAAAGTCTTCTTTCTTCGTTCCAAAGACGGGAATGCTGTCCCTCGAATCAACTTTGCCGCCTGCTGGGCCGATGGCACGGTCCCCTCAGAGTTTGTTTTGGTCGGAGAAGAAATCGAGGCTCCTGGTATCATTATCCCGCCTCTAACGTTTCACAAATTCGCCGAAGGATATCAGTTTAGTCTTGACTTTTTCCGCAATGATTGGATGGTCAAGATTGATGAGCAGACCATTCCTCTACCTGACGTATCTGAGAGACCGGAACCCGATGACGAGTTTCGAATCAGAGTGGACGATCCCTCGGAAAAGATGCAGCAGCTTTTTGATTACCCCTTTGGAGAATAGCCGACTTCGTTGTTTCGCTGTTTGCTTGGTTTCAGGTTACTAGGCCCGATCATGGCGTCTTCAGCATGACAGGGAATGCTGCTGGAGGTCGTGCTCACCATAGGCATCGGACATAGCTAACAGTGCTGGTGTTCAGGATGCTTGGTCATGTGAAAGGCCTATGTTTACTGGAAGAGTGAGTCGTTTTGCTGGTAACTGTAAGAGTTGCGGATGTGATTGTTGAGAGATGGCAGAGCGAGTAAGCAGCCATAATGAGTAAATAGGGCTGAGTTCATTCATTTGTTCGGTGAAATGATACCATGGCGTGACCTATACAGTTGTGTTGTAGTCTCTCCTCTACTCAAATTGATGCAGCCCCTTGAGAACAGGCCCTGGTCTCCAATACGCGGTTGCAGGCCATGCCAAAGAGGCTTTCACTGTCCAGCTGTGTTACAGACAACGGTGAACTTCAAACTGTGGCTTTTGTCATGGGCCTCTTTGAAACCTTTTCAGAGACGTTATGTATGACAACGAGAAGCAACATCGAAAGTCGCGTGCCTGGGTGAAAACAGTGATATCGAGAGTACAAGAGCTTTCATGCAGGTATTTGAGGAAAGCAACAAGGATAATCATGACTGGTGACATATTATCCTTCAATGAGGTGCGGCCATTGGCTAAGATGAAACAATAACGTGAAAAAGCAAGATGGCTTAGTGTTGGTAAGGAGCTGCAGTCACCACGTCCTTTCCGCTTCTGGGGCATAGATGAATCATAGACAAAGAAGGACCAGTCGGCCGAGCGAAAGAGCTTGCTAGGGATAGTGTTAGGATCTAGAACATCAAGAAGGTTGGGTAAAGAAACCCTGATTAAGGTACCCAGAGCAAATACTTAAGGAGCCCCAAACTTCTCATCTCAACTCCTCGCAGATGAAGCAGCAAAAAAGGAAAACCATGAAGAAGCCTCTATCAATAAACTACCGAGAATAAGCCACCGCGAAAAGCTCACAACGATAAAATCACCTTCAAGGTGTCACAATGTGCACCGCCTACCAAGAATTAGACCTCTGCAAGAAGTGCGGCCACCAGATCTACTCCCGGGAGGCAGAAACACCATGCGGATCAGACAAATGGGACTGCAACAGGCACTTGATTGTGAATACCCTCAAGGTGGATGAGTCCCAGTGTCCCAAGTGCGAGGAGGAAAGGAAGAAGAAAGAGAAGGAGAATGAGGAGGAAAGCTGAGCTAGTCCCAGGCGAGGGAGAATTAGCCCTGGCTATTTCTAATGCACATCTCGACCCCAAGTGTAGAGAAGGCCGTCATTGTTGACACTGATTCTTGGATGATGAGCATTCGGCAGGATGAGAGAAGATAGCTTTACGTAGGCAAGTCTCACTTCCATTGAACAGCGAAGGGGAATCTTCTTCGGCAAATATTTGGTATGGATGCCGTCCAGTCATCCAAAGCTCCGTAGACGGCCCGGTGACGCTGATCTTTGTGCTTCAGAGCAAAGGCTATGAATAAGGGGTGTTAAAGAGTACGAGTAGGGGATGGCAAACCCTATGAATGAAAAGCCGAAAGAACTCGCCTGGTGATGCTCTCTATCATTGATTACTAGACTACTAGTGCAAAGGAACACTGAATAAGGCACGAAGCCAAAATACATAAGGAGCTTACTTTCTCTCGTCTGTACCCCTGGAAATAGATGGACTTATCAAATAAAACCGTAACGAATAAATCACCATAGCTACCACGAAGCATCGTCATGTGCATTATTCACGAGAACGAAGTCGCTTGCGAAAAATGCGGCTTCGTTGTCAACTTTCAGATGAATGAGGTGAAGTGCAACTCGGGCAGGTCAGACTGTCCCAAGCGCACGATCAAGGGTCAAACCAGGGTGGCTGAGTCGCAGTGTCTCAAGTGCCTGGAGGAGAGATATAAGAGGAAGAGGAAGAGAGGTCAATGAACCGAGGCAGGAAGAGGATGCGCTGCTAGGTAGTCGGGCTCAGGTAGTGAACAAACCACAATTATGAAGCATTAAATCTGTCTCTACGTTTGGTTCCAGTCTTGGGTATTAAAGTCTTGATATTTCATTTCATCATCTCCTCGTAGCTGTATTATTTATTGTCTCACAAGCTCATCTTGGGACCCATGCGATCTTGCAGGCGTCATAGGCCGCTCCAACGACTGCATCTCCAGATCAACTTGGACATAGATTTTTCGATTGGACGCTCCATCGTCAAATCGATCCCTGTCTTCATCCCCCACCGTGCTAGAGCCCACGCTCTTGTGGAAAGGTCGTGAACCTGCCGAAGTGTTGGTAGTGATGGTTGCTCTGTTCGATCCCGCGTATGGCACGACTTGGGCGGCAGGAGGTTGACCGCTCGATGCCTCTGTGTGGAATCGGTTCTTGAGAAGTCTTCCGAGGGAGGGTAATGAACTGGCGATGATTCCTACTCCGGATTCCACTATTGACCAAATGACGATATTCGCGACATTGTCTAGATCATGGTTAGCACAGGTCAGAAAACCATATCCGTCAACTCACATAAGTAATTCTCGGTTTGCGTGTAATACTTCACATCGGGGAACCTGATGATGGTCGCAATGGAGGCACTATTCAGTCAGCATATGCCTCAAGGTTGTGACACAAATGTAAGACGAGCGACGTACAGAACACCCAGTCCCAAAATGATCGTGATTAATATCTTCATTGACGTCTTCATGTTCGTTTTGTAGAGCATAAATCCAGGCAAAATGGCACACGTCCAATCCGTTACGACGGCACCGGTTGAAACGAGATAGCCAAGACTCGCGATGACAACAGTTGGTGAGCATTTTCCAGGATGGCCCCAAGCGGCGGATATCGGTCGACAGATGAGAAAGAGGCCAATGATGACGACAGTGGTGGAGAGGGTCGAGAATACTAGTGTGGCCCAGATGATTATTCGGTAGACTTTGCCGACGGCGATTCGGAGGAGCATGACGCAGATGGACCCCTTGATAAAGAGTAACGAGCAGCAATAGATGACCTGAAAGTAGTAGAGAAACTGCCAAAGGTCTGTCAGCCGGTTCTTTGAGATATCAGAGGTTACTCACCCTCCGGCCGTCACTTTGCATTATGGCGTTCAATTGGGCATCCTTTGTACCAATCCCCGCGTATACTCCCCGGGCAACGACGCCCGTAACGCCCATATATAGCCCCTTGATCCTTACCATTAGAATGGAGTATCTCAGGGAAGTGTATGACCTACCCATCCGATCACCATGAGCCCATCGTCTACGCCAAACACCTTGTGTTTTAACCTAACCCAACATCTCAAACCAACAACTATTGCCACAGGAAACGGAAAGAATAGCGTGAGGCCGAGAAGGCTGCGTCCGAGGCCGGTGGGTTCTACCGTCGTCGCGTTCGGGTCGACTGCCATGGAGGAGGTGGCGATAGCTTCACTTAGAGAAGAAGAGGTGAGAGGACGACAGTAATCTCCTGTTTCTAGAACGTCGCCCCCTCTGCCATTTAAAAACAACTTTATTATTTGCTTGTGACCGCGATCTACAGTATCGTAGGTACTGTTCCCCGCGCGCCTCAACGACTCGCCCCCTCAGCACCCAGACTCGACGCTAGTGGTTCCTAGCTCAGCCCATGGCACAACGTGTTTGGCTGGGTTTTATCGGGAACACCCATTCCCTTGGGACCATGACTCGTGGCGCGGGGATGATGACGCTGATGTCGTCGATCCCGCTTGTTCTGTTTGGGCCAAGATTAGAAAAGATTGTGGGCTTCAGCTTTGCTTTGTTTAATGTGTCTCAGTCGCTTCACCGCTGTTTACAAAAACCAAAAAGAAGAAATTCCTTCATTTCATTCACACGAGGAGGTTCAGTTTCAGAAGTTGAGGCTGACCTTGGGTTGGATCGCGCTCTGACTTGCAACGTGGTTAGGTCTTACATATTTGCCCGTGCAGTAGCACAGAACTTTGAAGACGTCACAAGACGAGACTCGAAACAATGTAACCCGGAGGCTCCCGGACCATGAGTAAGGAAAATCCGCTAGCATCGCCGATTTGCTGCTTGTCTCAGAGACGCGACGCCGACCCGAGTACGCGGTAACGCAGCCGATGAACCGCGATGTACCGTCTGACTAGCAGGGGAGCGGACCAGGGCTGGTATGAATCTTATTTGGACTTGATGAATTATTAATCAAGGTGCTTCTCGTCTCATGAGGAAGCAGTGTCATGCATACTAGCAAAGAGCACGATTCGATCGCCGAATGTTCGAGTTGAGGCATTTAGACCTGGGAATCATCTGAAGCCCTACCTAACCACCGATTAGGGCAAATTTACCCGGCGCCACCACTTGCAATTGCAGTAATTCGTCTGGATGTGTTTAAACTTTATGATCCATGAGGATCTGAAACTATTCTTTCCATGGCCAAGTTCAAAATAATCCCCCGCGGGGCCGGGTGGCTCCCGGAGCTAAGGAGCCGAGTGTTGAGTTTCTCCGCCGCGGCACAAATTGTGGCTTCACGCTCAGTCTGACCTCGAAGGTGCTGGCCGCACTGGTTGAGGCTCTTTTCGCTACTAGTCAACAGTAAAGGATCTTCTAGCTTGATGGAACCATATAGCAACTGTAATTCTAAGAGGAATATCTGATCTACACGCACAACCCAACCCTGATACTAAAATCCTCCCTGAGTACACCTCTTGCTGGGAAATGTCAAGCAGGTAATTCCCGTGGAGCCTCACGTCCATCAATCTCTGATACGTGCAAGGGTTGAGCCGTTGTAGGTGACAACCCATCCTTGCCTACATCCTGAATCTCTTGCCTAGGTGTGATAGGAAGAGCCTTCTCTCGTGCCCTGAGCCATAGAGTTGCGGCAAGACAGGCCAATCCAACAACGCCAAAGGATACACCAACACCAATGCCCGCCTTGGCGCCTGTAGTGAGCCCCTGACCTGACTGGTTGCTATTTGGCACAGGGGTTCTCGCCGGGGTTGGGCTTGGGGTCGATTTTTGTGTTCCAGTGGACGTGCTGCTCGTGGTCGAACTTGTGGACTCCGTCTCACTTTCTGATGAGCTGGTTGAACTCGTCGATGATGTCGGTGTGGGTGTAGGCGTTCGTCTTGGGGTTGAGCTTGAAGTTGAAGTTGAAGTTGAACTTTCGCTCGAGGTTGAACTTGAGGTTGTTGGTGTTGGGGTACGTCTTGGTGTCGACCTCAGTGGTGTTAATCTTGGCGCCAGCTTTTGCATCGATATCATGGTCGTTGGTATTAAAGCCTTTTCGACCAGGACTCGAGCCAAGATGTTGGGTACCTTCGTCCTTGAACTCTGTGCGGCAACATCGCTTGTCGTAATTGCGGACGAGGTAGAAACAACGATGGCAGTTGAAATATCCCCCTCCACTAAAGACTAGGTACTCTCTTTGCCGTCTGGCGTGCTAGATGTCTCTTCACACTGGCCCCTCCAAGCATTCTGAACTTTGTTGATCTCGTTGGCATCACACAAGACGATGAGACAAGGTGCGATTGTAGGGCCGTGCTTTGTTCGGAAGTCGGAATCGCAAAGGCATGTAATGTGAGGCAGGTCGCAGCCGGAGTTGGGCACATGTTCTTTGATGCAATTGACCTAGAAGAAGATGTGAGTAGAGGTTTCTGGTATTAATACCGAGTTACTTACTGCGCAATCTGGCATTCGAGCCACCCCAACACCATTATCATCGCCATTCTCGAGGGCTAAGATCCCAGTCAGTGCAAGCAGCACAATCGATAGGGTCCGCATTTTGAGAGTAGAGATGAAGAACGCAAGTACGTGACGATGGGATTTTTGGGAGACAAGAAGGAGGCTCTGTTTATCGAGGGGGGTTTCCTGAAATCCCTGCATTCCCCTACCGTCAGGCGTCCTGGCAGGCGGATTATAGGAGGCATGTGAGGGACGCCATGAGCCCTAAACCACAAGCAGACGGTTCTGGACCCTAATTGTGGAAGATCTAGTAACAAAGTCATCGGCGCCCTACATAAGCATAAACCATGTTGTGGTCGGTTATTGGCTCACTTTCAACGCCAAGTCGCCGATAAGATGAGTTTCCTTGGTGGCGTCATGATCAGGCTCCCGAGTCAAGACGAGGCTCTTCCATAGTCTGCAATCTCGTTGGTGGTAAAAACACGGCCGCTTCAGCTGCTGGTTTGGGACACGGTATGCATTGCCTCTGTGACAGTGACAGATTGCAAGAGAAGGTAGGCTGAGGTGGGAGGTTGTTGTTCCAGAAATACATGCGCTGCAATATGAAGTGTTGGTTCGATGGGATCGAACAATGAGAGACAGGCTGGAGGTCCGAGTCAAGATGCAGAGGATGCACGTTAAAATCTTGCGTGCGTGGCTGACAACAAACATGACAGGCGGCGCTGGTCCATGTCTTGAACCGGCAGCCGAAGGGTCCAGGAGGCGCCGCCACTTTTCATTTTAGATTAATGGTTTCATGAATGAGACAAATTATTTCCAATTCCGCCTTATTCTGTTCAGCCTGGGGGACCTGTCACTTTCTTCCTACAAGGTGCTCAGCCTCAGTTTCCGTAGTTGCAACCCCCCTTTTCAAACTTCTTCTCCTGGAAGCCATGGCTACAGCATATCAAAAGCCTTGACGGCAGCCTCGGCTGTGACATGGGCGCTAGCAGGGTTCGCACCTGTCACGATATGACCATCGGTGTGGGTGAAGGCATCCCAGGGACCTGGAGGAGATATGTCTAGAATCTTGTTAGAAGATTTTGGCAAAGCTGTGTCGCCAAGACTCACAAGTGGCCCCAGCATCTGCCGCAGCAGCCTCGATGGTGGGCCTGTGCCAACTCTTGATCGTGTCCAGGACACCTTCTTCCTCCTCACCCTTGGTGGTGAAGCCTGTCACTTTCTTGCCGGCGATGATGGACTTTCCAGTTCGAGGGTCAATTGTGTTGGGAAAAATGGCACCGCCGTGACAGCTGGGATGGTGATTAGCTACTGGATCCCACAGCGTTAGGGATGACCATACACAGCGCACACAATGCCTCCATCGACGTAAATCTTGGATGCAATCCATTGAAGGCCCGAGGCATCCGGGTAGTCAATCAAAGACGCATGGCCAGCCGAGGCGAAGAACAAGCCATACTAAGTCCATCAAGTCAACCTACGGTTCTAAACATTTTGCAGAAATACTCACATCTTCGGCATGAATGTCGCTGGGTGTCATCAATTTGTCAACCTTGGATCGGAACTCGCTATGGTGATCCTCCCAAACCTCGCGGTCCTTCTCTGGCAGCCAGTCTTTGGTGGTTGAGAGCCAATCAGGCTGGCAGGTTCCCGTTTCAGAGACCAGATCAGTCTCGAAGCCTGCCTCCTTGAAGACATTGAAGGGATGGAGGGCTTCGGTAATAAACAGTCCTATCTGTGGTCAGCCAGTGGCGGCGGATGCTCGGAGAAGGGTTCTGCTACCAGTCTCTTTACCTCCCTCGTAAAGAGGGGCGTGAGCAGATGTGATGGCGATGAGAGCCTTCTTTGGAGGGGCCATATTGCGGTTCTACTGTCGGATAAGCTTATTTTGTGTGAGAGTTGGTGAGGAAACATCTGGCATCCGGCCTGTCCGAGACGCTGGAGTTATACTTGTGCGAGCGGGGACGGTCGGAACCAACCTTCTGATAACCATGCGGAATTACGTTTGTAGAAGCCAATGAGCGGTCGAGCGTTTCAAGCTGAATAGAATAGAATAGCCTTTGGCCTTCAGCTCAATCACAGGAGAGATTGGTTTCTCCAACTGCCGATCGACAGTAGTTGAAAGTTTGGTCCTGATTAGCTATCGCACGGCATTCCCTAATAGGTATGCCAGGTGTTTCTGACATCATGAACAAAGTTTTTTCCGTGTGTTGAAGTCGTCATGTGCCGATAACTGTGTCTTTCGCTGTTGCGGCTGACGGCTTCGGTTGGAGACGTGATTGATGATAGAAGAAGGTCCGCCAATATCATGTTTACTCGTAACAATAATTTAAAGTGTTGTTACTGTCAGCGAAGTATCTATCTTATATTGCACTCCAGTTCTACCAAGAGAAAGACTCCTCGACATAGCGAAGCTTTGCTCCATGCCGAGCCAAGCCAGCACACGCGTATCGAGCCTCGTCGCACATAGTATGAGGGCCACACACAACCACTATCGTTCCACCAGGTGTATTTTCCAATGCTTCAGACAAGACTTGCCTAATGTTCATCCGTGACCCGATCGTCACATGGGATTCAACATGACCCCAGTTGGTTTCGTCGCCCTTCTCTCCGTCCTTTGAACCGCCAACAATCATGCTCTTCACGGCATTCACAAGGCCACGGTCTTTGATACCCCAGTATAGCTTGGTGGTTCCGAGGGGGCGAGCAAACATGGACAAGGAACCGTTGAGGGCAGGAAGGATTCCAGTGATTCCAACGCCGCCGGCGATGCAGAGGACATTAGGATACTCTGTAGTCGGGGTGAAGGCGTTGGTGCTTCCATGGCCGTATGAGCCCTCGATAAGCACCGGGATTCCGCCTTCAGTGTTGGCCTTGGCTGCAAGCTTCTTGGTAAGACCCGACTGAGCTCGAATGAAAAGGGTGATGCCAGGCCGAGGATGCGCGGTACGGGTGGCAATGGCATCCCTATTCGTGGTGACGTTTCCACTCTCCTTGGAGTCTGGGTCCATCATAGTTGTACCCTCAGTCTCGGACTGCGATCGAGCGCTTGAGTTTGAATCAACGATGTCATTGCTGAGTTGACCGACACTGCAGTTGACAACAGAAAACGGGTGATTCTCCCAGACGCGCCATGTGAGAGTGGGAAAGTAGATGTAACAGTGGCCATGGCAGTCGACTTCTGGGATATCAAGGCGGATGTACTGATCGCCTTCGATGCGTGTAATGTGGGCTCTCTTAATGCCATGTCGGGAGACACGGAGAAGACGTAATAGTCTCTCGTATCCCCAAACAGCAATTGCGATTAGCAGCCAGATCTCGAAACCGCTCGAGTCTTCGTATAGGTACCAAATGTGGTACCAAGAGGCGACGATGACCAAAACAGCAAGACAAATGTGAGCAATGAGGAAGACTTCGTAGAGAACCCTGCGGACGCAGAGGAGAGAAAATGGCCAGAAGAGACAGAAGGCGAGGGTACCGACAATTCCCCAGTACCAGTAAGGATATGTGACAGCTTCGGCGTGAGAGTCAGACTCAACCATCATCTGAAGCCACAGAAGCGAGTGGACCACAACTTGGATAATGGAGATCATGGCAATCCATCTGTGAAGCAGAAGAAATGTTGAATGAGACCAGTTCGTCAGCCAGAGTAGCAAGCTGTTTCTTCCAGCAAAGAGAATGAGAAGTGGCATATTGGCAAAAGCAATGACACCAGCACGGTTGCCGATCTGACGCATCAACTCATATCGACGATCCGGAAAGTAACCGTTGGGTTGAAAGTTGGGGTATCCTTCGAAAACTGCCAATGTGTTGATGGCAATGATGTACATGATGAACAGAGCCTGGCCTCGCGTTGGGACGAGTCCGAGACCCAGAACAGGAGCACTATGCTTCTTGCCAAAAGCCGGAGGATCGATGAGGTAGGCATACAGCTTGCTTCGAAGACTTTCAGGGATCGGGACGAATCGGAGAAAGGAGAAGGCGATAGGGATGAGGACACAGGAGAGGAATACCACAAGCCTGCTCTCAGTTAGCTCAAAATCATCGCCTAATAACAAGTTCAAACCTACGAATATTTGGACTCATTCTTCCCGCTGGCCTGGTACGCCTTGACAGCATTTAGAAAGGCGATGTATACATCCTCAGTAGTTGCAATCGTCCGGTTGACGACGGTCTCGGTGAGATCAAGAGGCTGGGGAGGCTTCTTGGGATCGATCTGCGCCAAGGCTTCTTCGTATGTATACCGAAGGACAACGCCATCTTCAGCGATGAGTTTGGTCTCCCAAAAGTTGGCAATCTTGTACGTCTCGATGCTCTTGTCGCAGTAACTATGAATGCACCAAGCGACCGTTGTCAAGTAAGCTGTGTCGTTGGCCATGCAGGCTCCCGAGGGAAAGGCCAGAGCCATCTCTTCGGCACTAAGGCCTTCGAATTCGGGGCATTGTAGGGCGGTTGGGCCGGCAAATTGGCATGCTTGAGCGCATGGGACGGGGTATGGGTCTCTGCCGTAACCTTCGAGGAGCTCAGTGGCGGTTACGCCAGGGAGTGACAGGAGGGAGAGTGCAACCGCCGCCACGGCGGGGAGCAATGGAGAGAGCATCTTGTCTGCTGCTCAGAGCAAGATGACTAAAGGACTTGAGTGAAGGTGTATCCAGAAGCTGATTGAATCCCAGGCATCCGGACGATCAGACGAGGGGAGCTACGTGAATCTTATATAGAGCCAGGCCTAATTAGCCCACCCAAGTGGAAGCTATCACCCACTCAAGGACAATCTATTACCCAGCTTCAAACGAAAGTTCATCAAAGCGGCCGACTCTAACCTCCACCAGCTCTGGCTAGCCAGCCTTGAACCCCACGATGCATTGGCAATGGAGTCAGTGGCCCGCTGATCCGTAAAGCTGGCCCGCATGAGCCCCCATTTTGTAACTGCAGCGATCCAGGACAAGACATCAAACGATTACCAACTAAGACGGGTCGTTCGGTTATGAAAGGCGAAAGAACGCCGATTCGCTGGCATTTCTTATTTACTGCTGTCGGCTGTGGCGGTGATCGGCATCTACTGTGCAGCTCCTTGGCTTTGGTTATCAATCTCATCTCTTCAGGCCACATTTAGCCTCGGCTTCCTACGTCTGCCATGCCTTGAACCCTACATAGTTGAAAACTTTTTCATCAAGCTTAACTTTGGTCCAACAGTAGCCCCGTAGCGCTAGCCCAGGTACGGACGACACCCACATGGCCGTGTTGTCCCCATGCCGAGACTGGAAGCTGGTGATGGTCATCTCGTGGGATGCCGTAGCATTAGCATCTGCTGTGTAGCTTGGCATTACTTGAGTGGGCCTATAACCCGGCCTATTCCCGTCATTCGGTTCTCCGCAACTCCGTTTAATTAAACACAACGGAGTTGCGGAAAACCGAGTGACGGGGATAGGCCAGTTTCGTTGCGGCTCGGGCAGGGGGCGGGAGAGAATATAGTGCAGGACCTAGGGCACCCAATCGCAACGTTGGGAATGACAACATGTGTTGCAGGTTTATCCACTGTTATTTGTAATCCGCCTTTTCTCCATTTCATGGTCCTGAGGTTCGGCCTAGACGAGGAGGCGCCAAGAGATCGCCGGGAGTTGTATGCCGAGCAGGGATGCGCATGGAAGGAGATTCAGAGCAGATCATCAAAGAAAGACAGGAGCGCGGTGGTGGCCAGCTAGTTGCATTGGCATATTGTCAGTCAAATGATCACGAATGAAGACAATCACGGACCTGCCTGTAGGTATGAGAAACAGGCAAAGGTCTCGAGCCTTTGTGGCTGTGGAAACACCAACAAGAATGAAACGGAGGAAATGACACAAAAGCTTTCTTCACGATGTAACACCGTTAAACCTTACTGGGATTAAGGCATTAGGGTCCAGTCCCACCCAGGTCGTTGATCGTCATGTTGGTGGTGATGGTGTTCCGCCAATCTGATCCGTCCCTCACTATCTTATCGATCAGCAGCATCCACAAATCTAATCAATCCGGATGCCGAGGGTCCCGCGGGTTCCGTACAAAAATTAAATAATTGGAGGTGTGAAGACGTCCAAAGAAAGGTGTGAGAAAGGAAGCAAGAGGATGAGTTCATCTGTATACTATTCCGAGCTCTTACAGATCAATCATCCACAGCTCTCCGATGCTTGTTGTAAATGTCCTTTGGTCACATCGCCAAGCCAGATTGTCGATCTTTACAGTGTACAAAGGCTACAGCCAATTGCATAATCCCGTATCTTGGCCCAACACTTGAAACGCTCTCAGGCCATCTTAGAATCCGAAGTCGGATCAACGGACCTGTTGATCAATAGGTATGTTCACCCTCATATTGATGCTTGGGGGCGGGTCTTTGAGTGGAGATCCTCGCCAACAACCTTGATTGAGAGGCACAACCACGGTCATCCAAAAGGGAAAATGATGAGCAAGAATGATCAGCCAATGCTTCAAAGTGCGGGATATCGGTTAGCATGACTGATTATAGCGCTCCAAGGGAGACTGCAACGCGGAAAAGTTAGTTCGTTAGATCCCCTGCCATATAGAACATGGCCGCAAGTGCAACAGTGAAGCGTGGCAATCACCAGTATCTCGGTATTTCTCTTAGAGCGTGAAATAGACGGGTGATGAGGAGTAAGACAAAGATAAGGAGCTGTAAGATTGGCGGTAGTTCCAGAGCTACACATGGGTTTCAATCTTTTGCACCCCGAGAAACAACTCAGGCATAAGCGGTAAGCATGCAATGCACACCCATTGCGATGATGAGGCACTATAAAGACATGCACTAGACTACTAGATCTCCTTCTCCTTCTCCTGTTCAACTCCCCAGGCCTCAAACTGCCCGTTTGCGATTTCGCAGCCATCATGACATTTGATCTCGACGACCGCTTCCAATGCCCCTTATTCTTGCCCACCTCGGACGCTGTGGCTGATACTTGAATATCATCATCAGCTGGGACAGCCAAGAGGCTCGAGAACTTCAGGTCGGTGCGGCCATCCGTGACACGCCATCCCGAGGCCGCGAGAGCCATGCGACCAACAGAGTCGACCAGCGCTGCCACCAAGGCACTATGTAGCAAACCGTTAGAACCGAGGTGGCTTTTATCCGGCTTGTATTGCGCTGCTGTTTTGGCTATTCCATCTGGATTGAAGGTGGCCCAGTGGGGTCTGTCAGTGAGGACTCCAGGAAAGGGAGGGTCGGAGCAGAGAGACTCCCAGAACCGTTCAGCACGAGCAAGGGCGGCTTCATCAGAGGCTTCCGCTTCGATCTCCGTAACCTCTGTGACCCCCGTCTTGAGCCCCGACCAGATGTACCTTCGGAACTTCCTCTTCCATTTCCCGTCCTCGTCCCCAGTGCTCTCCGCCACGTCCTCCTCTCCGGAGCTCTCTGGGATCAGGGCTTCGAGTAGCCGGGCGTCACCGGGGCTGAAGTTGAGTTTTAGGGAATCCACGGTGAACTCGACGTCCGAAAACTGGTGGATAGTCTGGCTGAGGGTGCTGTACAAGTCTTTCATATGCTTGCCAATGTTGGTTTCGGTGGCCAGCCACTTAACGGCGGTGTCTTCGTCGTTGATTTTGTTGAGGGAGCCTTCGCCCCCTTTTTTCCCCTTGTTCCCCTTTTTGTGTTTCTTGCCCGTTCTGTTAGGAGTTCTTTTCTCTCTCTTGTTTTCGCCCATGTCTTGATCCGCCTCGTTGTCGGCTGTGTCTTTCTCCCCCTTTTTGGCGCCAGCATCTTTGCCTTTCTTGCTCTCTGCCAGCATTTTGTCGAGATGGTCTTTGAGCAGCTTGGCAAATGGACTTGGTTTGTGTTCATTGCTGGGCGTCCAGGTCGCATCACCGTCGTTCTCTTTCCACACCCTGTACACCTGTCTGACGGCTCCCTCCCAGAACTCCATCCATCGGTCAGCTTCCTTCATCTTGTCCCATTTTTCGGCTGCCACCTCTTTGCCGCGCAGAGGCCTTGGGAGATGTTCGAGCAAGTGCCGGAACTGCAGGGCAGTGATGACCTGTTGCTGTTTCTGTATCAAGGCCTGCTTCTCTTCCATGTTTGAGAGCATGATCTTCACCGCGGGACCTTCGTTGTTGATGACGTTCTTAAGAGCCGTCATCAGTGTCACAGGTTTGGGCTCCGTTGGCCACCGGGGCACGTTGGCTCCGACGTGCAACCCCAGAGTGCAGAGATTCCGTCAAATCCTTTTCCAGTGATGTGACTTGAGAAGCAGCGATGGCTCTTTTTTCATGTCGGTAATCTCGTATCCAAACGTCATAGCTTCCCCGTGGATTTCATAGACGTCCCAGATCTGCCGCTTAAGCTCAACCACGTCATCCCGGTCCATCTCTTCTGTTTCGGCGAGTTGAAGAATGAAGTCCGGCGATGTTTTAATAAAGGTGCCACTATCGTCCACGGATCAGTATCTTTCTACCAAGTTTCCAACTTGCGCTTGTCTACCCAGATCCGTATATGATCGGCTGAGTGCATCTGGCCTTGATTGCATTGATGAAGCTCGCATGCTTCTCAATCGTGACTTCCTGTCTTTCTAGAACCTTCAGGATCTCGTCTTGAGGAATTTCATAGTTTTTTTGGAAAGAATCGGGGTGAATTTTGGGCGGATTAGAGCAGCGCGAGTAGCACAGGACTGTATCGCCCATCTCCATCAGTCTTGGAATAGGTGGTGCATGTGCTCAGCACGAACTCCTGCCACTTTCGGGCATTCAGAAATTTGCCCAAGACAGACATGAAAATGTAACCATCAGTGTAGAACTCATGCCGAAGTTCTGAAAGGTCAGGAAGTTCCTCGTCGAGTTTCTGCAGCCATGGATGTTGTTTCTGCAGCTGATTCAATTTGTCGTCCCACTCGGGGAAACAGCTAAGCAACTCGTTTGGCAGAGGAGTCCAGGTGTCCACGGTTTTGACAGTGAACGAAGACATTTCTCCTTTATCACGAGGTTGTACAAGGTTGCCAAAGATAAAGAAAAGGTCGTTGAAGAGATATCACTACAGTGCCAGAGGCAAGGAATCAAGTGATGAGAAACAATAGAAGCCATTAAGCAGCTAAATAAATACCTCAAGCCCCCGCAGGCTCCAGGTGACCTAGGTGACCTACAAATCACTTCCCATCACAGTCGGGTGCACGCTATATCCATAACGGGCCTGTCATGTATCGAAAGGCGTTCCTATCAACCTATCAGTAGCCTGGGATTCAGCCGCCTTAGCCACTTTATACCAACACAAAGCTACTTGTCATACAGACCTTTCAAGTCATCATCACCAATACCCCAGCATGTGTTTAATCTGCTAACTCCTTAATGCCATAGCTTAAACAGCCAAAATCCGCATAGCCTTTCAGTGGCACGCTAACACAAGTACTATACAGATTTGTCTGCAGATTTATAATTCTTCGTCTTGGTAACTACATAAAAGGAACATCTATTGTGAGATCTGTAGCCATTGCTGGCTCGCCATCCATCCTCCCTGACCGTGTCAGCATCGAACTTTTGAGAACCCTTTCCCCCATTCCTTTCCCAATGAAGGTGCCCTGACAAATTACCTGGAGATTGCAGTTCTTATGCCTTGACCCTAAGCTTTGCGCCGTAAATCGATACACGAATGGCAGCATAGCCCAGCCCAGAAAGACAAGTAGGTACACCGCCAAAAGTCCACAGACTTTCCCAATGCAAAGTGTTTCCATTGCCGCTTAGAATAGTTCCACCACTTGGGCCACTAATAAGAACACCCAGAGCAATGATGGCATAGCCCATACCAATTCGAGTTCCCAGTCTAGCCTTGTCCTTGGTCAGCACCGCCAGGCAGATAGGCGGGAGGCCGATGAGTGCGCCGCTCATGAAACCGGAAAGTATAGCTAGAACAATGATAGCGCCTTTGGAGTTAACTGCCATCATGCAGAGCATCAGGGCTCCAGAGACGCAAGAAAACGGTGCTAGGAGGTTGAAAGGGCCGGTCTTATCGGCAAGCTTGTTGGGTATAGTACGGCCAAACACTGAGGCCGCGTTAAAGATGGGGACGAGATAAAATGCGAGAGAGTCGTCCGTGAAATGTTCTGCCGCAGCGTAATAAGACAGGTAAAAGAAGATGACGAAAAGTCCCATGTAGGCGAGCAGCGAGTTGAGAACAAAGGCTATGTAGCTGACGTCGGTGAAGGCAGTCATGTCGACCATGGCTCTGATCTTTGAGGGTTGAACTCGAAGTCTCATGGTGACAATAGGTATCAATAGGGTACCCAAAACGATAAATCCAATAACGCGAGTGGCCCAGGGAAACCCAATCTCGCCGATGAGTCTGTAGAGAACAATGGGGTAGATGACACCACCCAGAGCAGATCCAGACGCGGCAATGCCCAAGGCAGTTCCCATCCTAGTGCTGAAATATTGAGGTATGATGGCGACGCAAGGTACGAACAGGCAGCCAGCCCCAATGCCAATGACGAACCCTTGGGCCAGCAGGACTTGCCAGAGGGAATCACAGAGACTAAGCATCATATGGCCAAAAACCACCATGAAACTTCCAACGAGGAGTAGAGTGCGTAGGTAGCCACGGTCGAAGATGGGGCCGACGAATATTCCAACAAACAGGAGTAGGAAGGCAGCAATCGATCCGACCCAGGATATGTCCGAGGAACTCGCGTCGAAGAGTTCCCCAGACTCGTAGTATGTTTGGTAGGCCCCGAAGGTGTTGAGGATACCCCAAGTGTTAAAGTAAAGCATAAAGCTTCCGAGAACGTTCAACCAGGCTTGGGGGCCGCCGTTCGGAGGAGGGCTGGGCGCTCCAACAACCTTGAGAGAGACGCCATCGGAGTCTTGTGGGGCTGTATCTCGGGGCATCTTTTTTTCAGGCTCAGGGGGTATAGTCGGAGGTGTGTGGTTCGTTGTCGGATTGCTCATCATGTTGATTGTCTGTCGTCTTGGACTTTCAGGAGCTTCTTGAGGTGAATTCTGTCTAATCGATCACATACTCATCTACCCCCATTTCTTTGGCATGTTTCCCGTTCCTATATACACCAGAGCATCGGTGCTTTACCAAGTCATTCTCGGTTCTAGGCGGTGTTTTACTAGCTAGTGTCCCCTCCAAATGGTTTCGCGCCGAGCGTTAAAGCCGGGACATATCCCGTAGTCTGTAGATCTGCGCTCGGTTGGTGACGGGATTTTAGCTCGGATCTCCGTGTCGCCACGCGGTGAATTGTTAGTTGAGACTGGCAAGCCAATCAACGTCTAGTATTCTCCAATTCGGAAGATTGCAAAGTCAAGTGAAATGAAGTCGAGTTCCGATACGGCCTCGGCGTACAATAATGATGATTCATTGAAGAGGTAGCGAGGCTTGTGCCATAATTCTTGACATATAGCACCTGCAAAAGATATAACAGCTTTGCTGCGTGGATATCGACATGCCTGCCATCGATGGTCCGCTTTGCCGACCATGTGGCTCGAAGTTAGTATGCTAACGGATCTAGATAATTCGAGCAAAAAGAAAGGATGTGATTCTTTCTGAATCATGATTCCGCCCGGGCTCGAACCGGGGACCTTCTCGGTGTTAACGAGATGCCATGACCAGCTAGACCACGGAACCGAGGCTGTCTTGTTGGATGAAAAGCCGCCGAGAGTATGGGGCTCTTGTCCTGTGGCAATGGACATCGAAACTCGTTGCATCTTTCACTAAATTACCGTCGAAAGTACCGCTCGTCGTTACCGTGAGTTCCAATCAGAGATTTAGTGGCAGGTGTCTCACGAGGGCGTGACTAAGTTCACTGATCTCGACATGAAGTTGGCCATTTGTCCTGTAGCAATAACTACCGCGTGTCTAATAATACAGTAACTTGACATACAGAAGCGTCCGTAATTAATTCTCGTCGTATTGGCGAACTTCCACCGTCCGGTAAATACGAGTATCATCAATACTCGGCCGAAACCCTCCCGGGCTTTCTCCAGCCGCACTATTACACTCGGAATTATCCTCGCCTCCACGGACTTTGGTAGTGACGTAAGACTTTCCAGGTGGGATGAGGCCGTTCTCGTCGCTGTCGGTCTCGTCCTTGAAGTGGCCACTCGTGGTGCGGCTATGGGTCGTGTTTCGTGACTTTTTCTGCGAGCTCATCATCTCGAATTGTGACTTGGAGTTGGTCGAGTAGCCTGGCTTGTCTTTGTGGAGGATGGATTTCCAAAGCATGGGCATAAATGGGAAGCAGGCACATACGACTCCAATGCCGCACTCGGCGATGCTAAGATGTGTCAGTACATGATATCAAGTCAGCAGCAGAGGCCACTCACCCTGTCAGGTTGATTTGCACAAAAACATAAGTCTGGTCAGCACTCTCTCCATCCTTGATGATGAAAACCAATCGGACAAGACCAAAGATGCAAGCGATGCCTCCCACTCCAAAGACGGCTGCAATCTTGAGTTTCGCCCAGATTCCCACTTGAAGCTTCTTTGTCAAAGGGCACGGCAGGAGTAGGACGACAACGTCACTCAAAAGACTAATGACATTGTCAGTGAGGATGAGAACTCTCTGGTTAAAGCATTGGCCATCAGCATCAGGATGCCAGAACTTGTGCACGGGTCGGCAGATGAGTGTCTTGAGAGCCATCATGACGATATAGTAGATGGCCATGACACCGAGGAAGCCGTATATCCACTTGACGTAAGTCTTGTAAGGAGAGAAAATCCTGGCGAGGAAGAGGAGAATTGCGGCCTTGATGGCAAAGACTGTCGGGCCATAATTGACCATGGTGGCGTAGACGGTCTGTGTTGGTGTTAGTGGGGGATTGCGAATATCATCGAGTAAGTGGCCACATACCTGATTGTACTTGACCAACACCTCCTCACGGACATCCCATTGATGTAAGCCGCCGCCATACTTCAGCACTATGGGAGGTTAGGTCTACAGATCCAAGTGCGAAGGCCAAGAGATGCTTACTCATTAGACAGATGGTGCAGTATCCCATGAATCCGATCTTGTCGATGTTAGAAACCTACATCGTTCAAAGCATTCGTAAGTCAAGGCTCACGTATCCGATGATGCAAGCAACTATTAAGGAAGTCAGCATCCATATTAACCAATATCAGCAATCAAAGCGTACTATCATCTGCCTGAAGCCTCATGGACAGTCTGTACCGGGCAAATAGCCGCAGAAAGACGAATATCGTGCATACGGGTATGGCAATCGAATTGGATATGATGCAGATGTAGTACATCTCTCGGTCGGGATTCTCAAAGTTCGATTCGTGGCCCGGAGGCGGATCCATGGCCGCCTTTCCAGACATGGCTGCTGTCGATCGCTCTCAAAGAGCTTCCAGGGAATGAATCGCGAACTAAATCTGACACACAAATAAAGAGCCAACAGATGAAGAATAGAAAAGGCAGAATTAACCAGCGGATGGGACATGTAAGAAGTGGTTTGTTGGCCCATGCCAGTCTGCACGGCTGGACTTGGCGTACCACGTAGATTCTTTGGTGACATATTTTTCACGTGGGTAGTCACCCCTTTCACATCAGGATCTTCAGGCAACCGGTTGCATGGTTCCAGGAACTTGTGAATATCCCGTCACTATACATCAAACGAGACGGCGTAGAGTTCTGCAACTGTGGGTATGGGGGGGGAAGAGAGAATTGACCAGGTTCCTGATGAATCTCCGGCTCAAAGTTGATGTTGGTCACAAGGACATGGCCGATAAGCCGACACATGGCACCATCCCTTATGCAATCTAAACATCTCTATCACTCTTGAAAGGAATCAAGTCCCGGCTTGGCTTCGGCCCATGTCTTTGTTGGACGCTTCTGGCGAAGGGCGGCATCTGGACAAGGGGAAGCGACCTCTCCACAACTACCGTTCCGAAAATTATCTACAACTTATTCCGCAGCCTGTAAGGTTGCACTCGTCCGCGGGAGAATTATCAGCTTGCCGCGGGAACCCCAAAGAACAAGGGGAAGCGAAAGGATTTACACACTAACGCGGGATACGGGGGATCAACGCACATTACCTCGCCAGGCACTGAGCATAATAAAAGAGAGTTTGCTGCAGACAACATCTCATTGGGTTCCTTTTATGTACGTTTCGTCAACAACATCCCTGGACCTAGCTGAGCAGGGGGTGTCTGTTAGCGCGAGGTCATTAATGAGGACGCTCGGACTTCGGTCCGAGACACGATTGCCGCCCGTAGCTCCCTTTAATGGTGCGGTTTTATGGTCTGTGGGATCTGGCGGGGGTGTCGGTTTAATTATGGCGTTGTAGGTTGTGCCCCAGTCGCGGAATTCGTGTGTTTGTGATGGGTTTGGCATGTGATATGTACTTAAATTTCTGAAGGTGATTCTCGTGTTTGTGTAGGTGGAAATTGCAATATGCCTGGATTTTAAACATTGTAGACTTCCGTCGGTATATCTCCGATATTAACTGCGCTCTGTGGTATGTGGCAGACTTCAAACGGCAATACGCTCGATTTATACTCAAATATCACGCCAGTAAGCGCAAGGCATGTATTCACTCTATTCAACGTGGGATGACCCAGCTCCTACTCAAAAGACATGTCCATCCACCCATCTACACTGCAAAGTCTCGGGTTCATCTAAAAGATGGCCTGGGCGTTGGGCGGCGAAGAGATTCCACCCTTCATGTTAAAAGGCGACGAAGACACAAAAAAAGTCCAACGGTTGAGTTTCTTGCATGTCTCGGCGAGCCTCTCGAGATCAAACAATTCACCTGAATCTTATCAGCTTCTAGAAAGCAGCTTGATAGGTTAAAAGCTTACCGATGGGCATCCCCCATCCTGCGAGCATATACTCGTGCATCAAGATGGTACCTGGAGGTGGGGGATACACCTGTATGTTGGTCAGCTTCAGATCTACCATCTTGCACCGCATGACGAACCTCCCAGCTGATGGCATCGCCGGCCACAGCTGCAAACCCCGTGTTCCACACCCACTTGAGCACGTCCAATGTTCCCTCTACACCCGCATGCTGAGGGTTCGTCGAGGATGCATATGCCTTCTTGGCTTCGACATCCATGTCTTGCTCCCACTCTTTGATGACGCCAGTGCGGACAAAGAGTATGTCGCCGCGCTGGAAGGTGATATTGCACTCTTTGGCGATCTCGAGAATGTCCGTTAGCTTGATGGCGTGGAGGGAAAAGGTTGTGTATTTTATGCCCTTCTCTTCTGCCCATGAGGCATAGTCAATGAGCACGCCACGGCCTAGAGTGGTCAGTATGTCTCACAGCAGTTGACCAATGAAGTACTAACCTGTGATACCCTCGTGAGCCCAATGTTGAATGCCAATACGCCCATTAGAACGATCAAAAATCTCCTCCTTAGTCGTTCCACCATAAAACACGCGCTCCGAGCTTCCCTCCTCAATTGGCGTAGAAAAGTGTCGCAAACCATCCCACTGGCTACTCTGTTCTATCACATCATTAGCATCGCACAAGCCAAGCTCATACAGGTCAACAAACGAGGATTCATAACATAGATATCATCAAACGCAACACCACCGAGGATCGGCACAACCTTGAACTCGCATGGCTGACGGTTGAAGCAAGCGTACTCAAGCTTGTTCAAATCCCAGCCCAGGTTTACACGGATGCCAGTCTGGATCTGCTTCGCAGCTGCAGCCACCCTCTCAGGCGTAAGAAGCACGAGTCTTCCAAGACCCTCCTCGCGGCTGCCGGGTTCTCCCACCCACACACGCTTGGGATTTGGGAGCTCGTCCCAAGATTTCTCCATGTACGAAGGGTCCATATTGCGCAGGTAGATGAAAGACAAGTATGAGGCTGATGAGTTTTGAGGGGCTTTTCCTCGTGGCGATTTACGAGGGCACTATGTAGTATTCCCTGATGCAGTCTCCTCAGTGGACGCAGCTTCAGGTCAAGCCACCCGTCATAACATACCCGCATATCATCGTCTGACCCGCCTCCTAGTGAGACAAGCCGAATCCTCAAGTCCCCTCTTCGGTTGACACGAAATGGGTAGCTGTGTTGGTTGTCGAGGAGGATTTGCCTGGGAGAAGGATCCATATAGACAGGCATGTGGTGTATGCGTGCTGCGGCAAAGCCAGGGGGATGCATCTCAGAACAGGTAGGATCTGCATAATCTCTCTTTTCCGCTTGATCGACCGATGACACCCCAGCAGAAACAGGTGGACCTGAGCAAGGCCAGGGGTGAACCCAGCACCAACAGAGGCGAGAGCAAGACAAGCAAAGTCAGTGTGCATCAAAGATTACTTCTTCATGCCCCAGGATTGCATTTTAATTGCTGCTTCTGTTCCTTTTTTAATCTCTCCATCAAATCTTTATCTTCTCTTCCTTGTCTGTGCTTTTCCTCCCTACTGCCCGTCATATTGCGTCAAACATGCCCCAAACGGGGAACCAGACGAGCCTGTACAACAGGCTTATCATTGCTTTTGTTGCTCTCGGAGGCACTGTAAGTTTGATGCCACTGTCAAGCTTCTTGCTTGACATACTTGTTGGCGGCGCTGAGACCGGCTTCTAGACGTATGGATATGCCGCTTCCATTATCGGAAGTACCATTGGACAGAAGGGATGGTACAAGTTCTTTGATCTCCCTGAGGTGGGTGAGCCTGGTTACGACACAATCACAACACCGGCCATCGCCACTGCAAATGGCCTCTTTGCAGCCGGAGGCGCCGTTGCTTGCCTCATTCTCATGTGGGCATGTGATTATTTTGGACGTCTACGAAGTATCCAATTTGGCTGTGCTCTCGGTATTCTCGGCGGAGTGCTGCAGGCCGGTGCTCAAAGTCTAGCGTAAGAGTCCATCCTGTGATGAGAGCAGCACTGACTGTTACACAGCATGTTTCAAGCAGGACGATGGATCATGGGAATGTGTGTAGGTCTCATGGCAACAGTAACACCCATGTACCTCTCCGAGATGTCCAGCCCGTATGCTCGCGGCTGGCTCGTCGGCCACCATGCCATCTTCCTCGTCTTTGGTTACATGCTCTCCTCGTGGATTGGCTTTGCCGTCTACTTTTCCGACAACCAAGACTTTGGATGGAGGTTTCCCCTTGCCGTCCAAGTGGCGCCACCCGTGGTGCTCCTCCTTGGTTCCCCATGGGTTCCACGCTCTCCACGTTGGCTCATGTCCAAAGGAAACAAGGATGAAGCCTGGACCTTGCTTGCTCGTCTTCGAAAGTCTCCCGATGATCCCGAAGATCTCGTCGCTAGGGAAGAGTATTACCAGATTGAGAAGCAGCTTCAACTCGATGCTAAAAAGCTTGCTGCTTATGGCGGTAGCCCGTGGAAGGCGGTGTTGCAGAAGAAGAGTTACCGCAAGCGCATGATCATTGGGTTTCTTACACAGTGGGGTGCTGAATTTGGTGGCCCTCTCATCATCGTGAGTGAAGAAGCTTGAGTTGAAGATGCAAAACTGACTGGTGCCAGAACAACTATGCGGTCATTCTTTATACCAGCCTGGGCCAGACTGGCTACATGCCTCTGCTTCTATCGGCCCTCTGGCTGACTACCGCCGGACTCATCTACAACCCCGGCGGTGCCTGGCTCCACGACAAGGTCAACTCGCGCCGCAAGATGTACATGACTGGCTTCATCGGCATCATCATCACCACATCCATCTACTGCGCCATGATCTCGCAGTACGCCGGTACTGGAAACAAGGCAGGTAATGCGATTGGTGTCTTGTTCATGTTCCTATACCTCGCCTTTCAGGGAACCTTCTGCAACACGACCATGTACCTGTACGTGTCAGAGATTTTCCCGACAGAAATTCGTTCGATCGGCATCGGTTTCTCCTTGTTTGGACAATTCGCCGGTAAGAAAAGCATCTAATAATGCAGTGAAACCCTGCTAACAATCCATCACAAGCCACCATCATCCTTCTTCAAACAGCGCCCATTGGTTTTGCAGAAGTCGGATGGAAGTACTTCCTCGTCGTCATCGTCTGGAGTGTTCTCTTCGTCCCTGCGATCTACTTCTTCTGGCCCGAAACTGCCCGACTATCGCTTGAGGAGATTGGGAAGCAGTTTGGCGATGAGGTTGCAGTGCATATCACCGATGCGACCGCTGAGGAGAGGGCTGCCGTGGATCAGAAGCTGACGCAGCGCGAGATTGTCGATACCAAGGATAACAAGGCGCTTGATACTACAGATACTGCAGAGGAGATTCGGTCGAGTCGTAGCAGCGATGCTGGGTCCAGGGTCTAGATGATGCTCTTGTAGTTGACTCAGTTGTGTTATTAGCAAGCGCTGATGTCTTCGCACGTGCCAGGCCAGACCCATTACCGGCCAATTGCTTGATATCCCATCCAGGCACGCAAACAGCTATGGTACCATCAAGTTAGATAAAATGAATGAAAGAATACGTACGAACTTCAGCTTCTCAAGATTTCAGTCACTCCCATTCATATCCACATATGGGTCCTCAAAGGATCATCTTGCATGCATAATTCGACACTCGGTCATCGGTCAAATGCCCATCATCGATCGCCGCACCAACACATTGAATCCTCCACGGACTCCAATGTTGGATTCTCTCTCTTCCTGCCAATTCACGAAGTTGATCCTCATCCTCATGTTCATCCTCTGTGGCAGTGGCACAACGTGTCGCAGGGGACAGCCGCAAACGTTGCAACGCTAATGCCATCCCGTCGGCTGACTTCCACCCTCTGCCGTCCCATCTCCACATATGCCGCATGATAATTCTGGTCTAGATCCTTTGGCGGCTGAAAGATTCCAGGGTGTCCTTGTCCCTGTGGAAAGCCCTGTCAAAGGCAGTCATTCCTTCTTTTGTTTCCCCGCGCCATATGATCGGTTCTCTTACGAGTGAACGAGTTCGATGGATTCTCTGAGGATTTACTTTTGGCTTGTTGAAGCTGGGGGGAGCGAGTACGAGTTAGTTACGCAATGGTTTCTGTTTCTTGAATCTGGTCGCAGCTGCTCCAGTAGCTCACCACACAAGCATACTCTTGCCCCCTCTAATCCAGGTTTATGCCTCCCACACATCTGTGCACTGTACAACAAAGCCCCAATGCACACCGGGGGGATCATGATCTTCAACCAAAGGTTTCAAGATCCCTGTAAGCATAAGGGCGATCATGCCCCGTGGGTTGCCTCGGAAGTCGATCAGTCAATTCCCGCGAGAGGCACAAGATGGCACCTCTTGGCGACAGGGACCCCTACGTACCGCCCGGGACTTGGGTATAGCAACCAACGCGTTTTCTGACTTTCCATTACATTCTCGTATCGGCTGTTGCTGCTCCGGTACCCAAGACTCGTCATGCGAGTTTAAGACATCCTGCACACCCACAAATACCGCCCCCTGAATCGCATTGCACATGCCGATGAATTGAGTTGTCAGATGGTGCGGCCGCCCGTCAACTTTGAGATTGGCCCCAGTGATGGACGAGTCTTCACTCGCTAGGAGACAATTACACGGTTCATGTCGTGGACCTTGTCCCGGGGCACGTTCTACAGCGTCTTGCGCGATTTTTTTAGTAGTGATGGTAGGCATCGAGCCTGTGATCGCCCTATGTAGCTGAAGATGGACTTGACTTGCATGCAGTCTCGGCCATGCTATCCAGCGAATCCCACCGCAGTCTGTTGCTGAGCAGGGTGATGTTACAGGGAACGCCACCCTCTCAGTTTTCAACCTCGTTCTCTCTTTTCTTTTTCTCCCCATTCCCCCGCCGGTCCTTTTGTTGGTCGCAGTCCAAGTCTACAAGATGCCTGCAAAGTGCGAAATGGACTCCCCCCGGGTTCATTATGGATTCACATTCACCTTCATGGTGAAGCCTTTTTTGGTCGCAAGAGCAAAGTGCGTCAGTTGGTCTCGAAACCCCAGTGCCTTGGGTTCTGGCCTCAGTTGCAGACTCGTGGTGGATACTCCTCACCAACCACCATGACCTTGTCAGATTCGACCAGGACGACCAGGACGACCAAGCTTTCCAGCGTCGATTCAACAGTTCACGAAGCCCATGTGCTTCGATCCCTCGCCGCACATTTGGTCTCCACGTTGTCCGCATAATCATCTCGATGGAACTGGTCGACCTTGTCTACAGCGGCCCTCTGGTCGACCACCTTGATCGCGCCCATGACCTAGGAAGTAAACATGTCGGATATTTCTGCCACTTTATCGCCCGCCTCTGAACTGGGGTCACAAATGAGGGCCTGGGCTTCCTCTGTCGCAAAGATACTTTCGCCAAAGCCCGACAACGTACCTGAAAGATCATCTCATCTCCGATTTGGCCATCTATTATCCATCTGCCTCTCTGCGACAATTTCGTCTTTGCCATGTGATGGCCCCATAATGTAGTAGTTGTTAGGTAAAGGCGTCGTTGCTACAGGGAGGGGCTGCTGAATCGCCCACAGTTCTCACAACCTCTGCACAAGATGCACAAAGCATCGTTGTGTACGCACAGTGTCAGTTGTCAAGTAACATTCTGCCTGGAGAAAAGGGAGGGGTTGGGTAACACCCGGACAAGGATCGGGCGGGAGCAAGCCGCCTCCAAGCCGTCAGGGGTCAGGAGGTACTTTCATTGACTCAATTGGACTTGTGCAATGGTAAAGTGAGTGGACAATGCCAATCTGGCCTCTTATGATCGACAGAGCCGAGGTCTCGGACCACCACATGACAATGCAAATCTTCACCTACCCTAGGCGCACCGAAGAACGCAACGCGGAATGCGGTTTCTAAAGAAACGGATCATCTATTACAGCGCAAACTCTCTTATGCTAGACTATGCGTCTACTGTAGAGCTCCTAAGTCAAAGCAAAGGTTGCAAAAAGCACCGAGTATAGTCGAGAGCCTCGTGTATCGACTGATATCCCACCTCGACGATATCGCTGCAGGATCATGGCAGCTTTAGAGCACCGGAGAGTACTGACTCGACGCCTAGTATCGCCTCTTTGTCTATACGTGACTGAAAGACTTGGCTGCCTAGAAGCATCGCCAAGTCAGCAGCTGGGGAATTAGTTGTCAAAACTCAGGAAAGTCAACTACGGGAGCGGGTAAACATTGATACCTCATTAACTGAAGTCAACATCACTTCATAAAGGTAATCTAATCTTAAAGACTACATGCAAGTATTCTCTCTAAATAGTCGCTCATGAGATAGAACATGGAGAAAATCTGGCTAGAAAATATCAACATCAGAGAGCATTGCTTGTTAATGGAACGAGCAAGAGACCCGGAAGAGCAAGGAACAAAACTATGAAGCTCGTCAAATGGTTCTGGGATTACCTAGGGTAGGATCTTAGCAGTTCTTCCGACAAATATCTACAAATATAGTGCGTTGTCGTGGTCAAGCAGTAATAGTCAGCTAGGGGAGAAGGATGGAAAAATGCACCGACAAGAACTTCTTCGTACCCGATGATAATGACCCCCGGGGCATAATACAGCTGGAATAGGCGGTATTAATTGACATTGACTTCATGGTGGGCCTTTTGAGTGAGGAAATATTCTCTTAAGTACATATCTGTAATCTTTTCTCACAACCACTTGGAGTCTGACTGGAGCCCAGACAGCTGGGGTTACGGGACTCCCGAAGTGGCTACTAGGCTCTTGAATTGGTCCAATAAACGCAAGAGTGGCTGGGATATTTGCATAAATTATGAAAGGCGTTAAACTAGTGGCCGCGGTGGTATTTCTACCTGATGTTTTCAACATTCCACTCGAATGCCTGGATAATGCGGTGTCACGACGTGGGACGTCACTCGGCCGTAGTTTCTGCAAACTTGGCATTTAATAACCAATATTTTACGGAACCATTATGAGTTGCATTTTGTCTCTAATCACCGCATTTATGGCACTCGGACGAATGCCTTGAGACTCGGTGTTCGTGTTCAATCTAGTTCTTTGGGATCTCTGATGTTGAGGCTAATTCCTGCAATTTTCCTTGATCTGAGTGTTGCAAGTATAAATTTGTGTTTAAACGGAGAACTTCGTTTGATTTAACACTTGAGTCAGGCCCGTTCAATGATATGTTCAGGGGTGTCTACAGCTGGCTCAAGACATTCACTTGATTGAGTCACCGTGGCGAACGGTTTGGTCGTGCTGGGATGCTGATTGGCGAGAACCTCCCCCAGAAAGGACAAATTGCTTCTCTTGGGGACGGCTTTTGGTTCAGAGTGAGATGGGGGTGCTTCCTTAATCGAGTGAATGGATCTTTCCTCGGAACCGAGATGCTCGCGGCTTGGGAGATACACATATTGCTTCCACATTAGCGTTTGCCATGCCTGGCATCGAGAAGGATTATTGAGAGCAAAAGTGTGATTGGTGATGGCCCTGGTCGTGTACCCGAATAGAAAGTGAACTACATTCAGCTTGTGCCGCGAGACCTCCATCCATTGTTCTCCAATGTTCCCGACTAACTGGTTAATCCGCCCAGAAAAGCTACCAGGACATCACATTTTCTGATTCTAGATTGATACTGAAAACTCGATTACAATAAGCTGCCAGTTATGGCTGATCAGTCCGAACTCGGCTTTGGATGAGCAACAAATGCTGGTGTGTCCGAGATTGTTGCTGCATTGTTTGAGGATGTCGACTCAACCCAACATAACGATTAATACTCTACAAAGGCATGGATTCGTTCTCAATTATTAGTGTCTGTCAAATGTCTGTTCCGCTGTTTAGACGCAGAGACGTATTACAAAGTCGAATTGATGGAGGCTTTTTGTGATCATCATATCGACTCGAAGGGGGCAATCGACTCGAAGGGGGCAATCGACTCGAAGGGGGCAATCGACTCGAAGGGGGCAATCGACTCGAAGGGGGCAATCGACTCGAAGGGGGCAATCGACAACAACAACAAAGAACACAAGTATCAATTTCAGTTGATTGGGCCTCAATTCCACAGAGTGCTGCAGGAATTACCACCTTTAAAGTCCGAGATTCGACATAAAGCCTATGACATAATACAATCGATCACTTGCCCGTGTGCATTATTGACGACTCCTTAGGCTCGAGTTTCCATGATCCCGTGCCTACAAGAAACTCAACCAATAATCTTGGCCTGACCTCGTCTAAGAGAGGGCATTTCTGTGTTTAGTAAAACTTCAAGAGGTACCAGCACACAATCCACATACGGACCGCTTCTTGCTTCTTTCACTACAAATGTGTGGATCAAAAGATACCGAAGTTCATTATTCGGCTGCCTAACGCGCCCATGGTTGCATTTGAGTCAACGTCAACGTCAACGTAAACAAAAGGCCCTTTGCGGCTGTGCCAGGTTAGGGGTACCAACACTAATGAACCAACCATTGTTCGCTTAAAACAGGGCGCCAGGTGCTGGCGGTTACCCCATCGAAAAATGCGATCCCCGGATTGGACTCGCATTGCATCCCTATTTGGGCCATGTGGCTATTGACAGGTGGGCGTCAATCCCGCCCACCAATCGGCATTCTTTGGGCGTGTTTTGAATCAATGAATAACCGCTTCCAGAGAATGTAGGTTCTATCATGAAATGCTTTTTCCAAATGAATTGCGCCTCACCGCTATGATCTGACTTAAATCCATGATGAAGGCTAGGCACCTGTATTTTGATGAGAAAGGGTTCGAGGATTCGCATTGCAAAACCAGGCAGAGTTGACAAGGCCTTGACTGCCCTCTTAAAAATTGGCCAAATCTTAAAGAGCACGATTGGTTTCAAATTCAAGGTTAAATCTACAGGTTGAAACTGTTCTGTTTGGTGTTGTGATGTTGTGTTGGTCGTGAGAGGTCATCCCAAACTGGTAACCGCCGAGCAATATTTCTGCACGCCAAGCTTAACGGGGAGTTGGACACGATGTCCTCTGAAATAAAGTGCTCACCAGATCTCTTGAAGAGGGTCCCTCGCATGCATCGCAAGTCTGGAGGTGATTGCCACGACGGCAGTCGTGGCACATGTCTGGGCAGAGGTCGTACTCGAACAGCTTGCCGTTAGAATCTTAGCAAAATCGCTTAATGGTAGCCTAACAACAATGCATTATTTCTTGATGGAATGTGCAAATGCCGTCTTCGCAATGCCAATAAAGACAATTATTAGCTGCCGCACGCTTCTCTGCGCTATTGACGAAGGCTTGCATCACAAACAGGAGCTCTGACAGACGACAACAAAATAAAAACAAAGAGCTTTCACGGCTGCCTTCTGAGGATCAGGATTCTTGGGGTTCTTGGCAGATGAGATAATTAAAAGACCCCTTTGATTGACCTGGATACGAGAAATCAGACCCTGTCAATCCTTCGAGGCCAGGCTAGCTGTTTTAAAGTGTCAAGCTGAGCGCTAGGCTGCCGAATTATTGGTGCGCCCTACGGCTGCAACCGACTTTGACACACCCGACGACAGGGGCAGACAGTGATCAGGAGGATCTTGTTTCGACTGCATTGGCTTGCGGGTTCTAGATCTTTAGCTCGTATGTCGGGTTACGCGTCGCCATGGGAACAGGAATCCACTGAGGCTGTGAGGAGGCGAGGCCCTTGCTTTTGCAGGTGCCTAGAATGAGGTTATTCAGGCCATGTTGGCATTTCGCATGTTAATGCCTATTTAATCCTGCATGATGCCTTACGATATTCAAACAGTACATTTCTACAGTCTTCTCACTGCATCCACACCGCTCTATCTTACAAATCTCAATTCAACGATATCTAAACGAACGTTTGTTCAAAATGTTCACCAAGACCGTCTGCTCTCTTCTCGTCCTCTCCTCGGCCGCCCAGGGCTTCAAGTTCACCGGCCCCTCAGACGACACCCTCGACGTCACCAAAAACATCACCATCACCTGGAAGCAGGAGAACAAAACCGCCGAGAAGGAGCTCGGACTCTTCTGGTACACTAAGCCCGATGACCTTTTGACGCTCAGCTTCGAGATCGGCTACAACATCAACATCTCTGCCGGGGAGTACGTTTGGTCGCCAAGCGACAACACACGCAAGGAGTTGGGAAAGTACAAGGATGCTCTTACTAAGAACAGCCTCTTCCGCTTCCAGGCTGAGCTCCGTGATGGAAATGAAAAGACTCAGGATGATGTTTTCAGCAGCAACTACACTCTCACCGGAGTGGAGGCGGAGGCTAATGCTGGGGCCGAGGTGATGCCTACGTGGGGACTGGTTGCTGGTGGACTTGCTGCGGCTGGATTGATGATGGCATAAGGGGATTAGCACCATTGCCCTTGCATCTGTGGGGATCAGGGGTGGCTGATCAATGTCAGGGATTCTCGAGTCGTTCATAGAGGGTCGGTTAGTGTACTGCTGGTCACTAATGATGAATAATTATTGACACAAATTAAAGCGATGAGTGAATACAGATAACTTGAAAGATATTGGTCTATGAATTACTAAATGTATTTGGTAAATGAAATATACCTGTACTGTGTCTGATGACAAAGAAAATGTCTATGTGCGAAAGATCTGCTGGACTAAAAAACGCTGCAAAGAAAACCATCCAATCTTGAACAAACGCCAACACCTCGCTACTTGAAAACACTCAAGCCTTCTTCTTCTTTCCCATGTTCCACTTCTTGACGCGGAACAAGTAATAAGAAACAACAGCAACAAAGATATTAAACACAATGTACACCCAAACAATGCCAAAGTTGCGCCAGCGTTCACTGTTGTAGATGTTGCTACCGGCCATGAACTGGTCGGCGTTGCTGAGCGAGCAGTAGCTGCAGTTCTCTCGGGCATCTGGGTTTTGAAGCTGTCCGGGTGCCATCTTGAGATAGTCGGCCATGTATTCGCCACAGGTCTGGTTGTCGGGTGGGTTGAAGATGGATGTTTCGGCCGCGGAACAGGTGACTTCTCGGCCAGCTAATTGCGTCGAAACAATGCCAGCGACCCAATAGGTGAAAGGGCTGACTCGGTACATGAAGATCCAGAAACCGGGAAGGGCTGTTGGGGACTGCATGACACCGCAAAAGGTCAAGGAGAGGAGAACCAAGAGAGTGACGATTCCAGAGGCAGTGAGAGCGTCGGGAAGAGCGGCGATGGTCATCTGAGCAAAGGAGGAGGCGTAGAGAAGGAGCTGGATCATGAACAGAAGGACAAGGCCTTGGCGGGCTGAGCTTTGGATACCGACAATGGGGTAGTAGAAGGTCGCAAAGATGAGAATACCGGTAAGAATCTGATAGGGAATTTCGACGATGACGTTGGCGATCATGAAGGCCTTCCAGGAATAGGCCTTGCTGGGGCGCTCGCGGACCTCATAAAGGGAGCGCTGCGTGACGAAGTGAGGTTGGATCTGAAGTCTGTTAGCATGGATCTGGGAGAAGGACTGTAAGGAAGCTTACCTGTTGGACAATGGTGGAGAAAATGGTGATGATCATGAAGACTGCAAACATGATGTTCTGCATACCAGCAAGAGTGCCATCAGCCTTCCAGAAAGAAAATCCGACAAAGAGACCGGCGATAGTTCCGAGCATGAGCTTGGACAGGATGTATGAAGGCATTCTCCAATATTGCTGGAAGACTCGAACCGTCACCTCTCGAAGCTGATCGGCAAAAGGCATGGCAAACTCAGAATGGCTATCGGCGGTATCTTGGTTACCCGAAGGGTTCGGCTTCTCCATGTGGATTCGATCAACCTCTGCGTAGACGTCGGCTCGCTCTTGACTCGCCTTCCACACGCTGTGCCAATCTTCACCAGAAGCGTTGGTACCGTTGTTGACAATCTCCAGCATCCATTCAGCTGGATTCTCTTCGTCTCCACAAGCCCGGGCGCCGTTGTTCTGGAAGTAGGTGAGAAGCTTGTTGGAGTTGGCACCGATGTCACCGAAATAGACGGTCTTGCCGCCACGAGCCAAGAAGAGTAAACGATCGAATTGCTGGAAGAGAACAGCACTAGGCTGATGCACAGTGCAAAGAATAGCCTGACCCGCATCCGCAAGCTTCCTCAAGAACGCGACAATAGCCCAAGAGCTCTGAGAGTCAAGACCACTTGTAGGTTCATCGAGGAAGAGGAGGAGCTTTGGCTTGGCGGCAAGTTCGACACCGATTGTCAGAAGTTTGCGCTGCTCCACGTTGAGACCTTCACCGGGGACGCCGACGACTGCGTTGGCAAAGTCTCTCATGTTGAGCATGTCGATGACTTCTTCGACCCACTTGTGCTTTTCTTCGGTGCTGACGGACTTGGGCTGACGGAGCATGGCACTGAAGCGGAGACTCTCGCGGACGGTAGAGGTGTCGAGGTGAAGATCTGGAATAATGATTAGCATGGAGTTAAACAGAGGGGAAAGAGTTTGTTCTTACCTTGCTGCTGAACATAGCCGGTCTTTCGCTGGAAGCTAGCGTCCAGGGGTTGACCATTGACGAACAGATCACCAGTGATAACACCCATTGTGGTTCGTTGAGCGAGCACATCCAACAGAGTAGTCTTTCCAGCACCACTCACGCCCATCAGAGCGGTAAGAGTACCGGGCTTGACCCAACCAGTGACGTTATCCAAAAGCCTTCTGGGTTCGCCCTTGATCTCAATGTCGTAGACAAGGTCCTTCCAGGTAAAGATATCAGTCTGAGGCTCCATGGCGGGAAGAGTTCCAGCATCCGAGTCTCGGGACACAGCAAGCTCCTCGTTGACTGCACTCCTGTCGACACCACCCTGGAGGTGGGTGGGAACGTGGCCGCGCTGGAAGACGAGGACCTCAGCCTTGCTCGCGGTCTTGGAGTTGAGTTCAGTCGCGACAAAGTAGATGATCATGAAACCGATCAGGAAAGCGAAGAGGATGCCGAGGTTGCGCCAGACGTGAGAGTAGTAGTACTTGTAGTTGGTCTCGATGAAGGAGTCGCCGTTGACAGTGTACTCGCCAGCCACAGCGCCGACAGCAGAGCAAATCCAGGAGTCGCCGGAGAGGGGTGTGTATGCTGGGATAATGGAGGAGCAAGTAAAGTTTCGACCGTGGAATTCGTTGGCGATGAGAATCTCGAAGCCATAGAAAATCGGGTTAATCCACCTGTTGAAGATTAGCTGCTGTTTTGATGTCAGAGTGTGGATGCTACTCACCTGATCCAACTAAACCAATCGTGCATCTGAGGGACACGAATCATGAAACCTGTGTAGATGACAAGAGCCAAGACCATGACTCCAGCAAGTAACATAGCCTGAGAAACCGTCTTTGTGATGGCAGCGAGAGTTCTGAAGATGGCCGACATGACAAAGGTGCAGAGATACGTAATCAGGAAGTAGAGGAAGAACTGGCCAGGCTCTCGACGCAGTCCAGCCATGAAGTAGAGAATAATGTTGAAGACGGTTCCCGTGATGAACTTTATCGGTATATCCGAGACAATACCTGATATGGCTTCGGCGGCTGGGTGATAGAATGCGTAAGAGGCGTGCTTTTCGACAATGGGTCGTTGCTCGTAAAGGTTGTTGATTTCGGAAATAGCAGTGAGAGCGTTCATGAGAATAGCCATGAAGAGGACAGAGCCCTTCGAGTAGAAGCCGGCAGTTGCATCAGGCGTGTTGTAGAAGACAGAACCGATAATGAGGGCCATGATAAGGTTGGTAGAGACACTGGTTGCTGTGGCAGAGAGATCGTTCCAGATGCGTTGGTAAGCTCGTTTGGTGGTGAGCTTGATCTGGGTTGCCAGGCTGATGATGTAGGGAGACTTGGGGCGGACGTGCTTTGCTTGTCTGTGAAATCGTTAGTCTGCAGTTAAAGGAAAGTTGAAAAGTCATGTACTCACCGGAAGTTCTTCTGTTCTCTCAGCTCTTGGATGGCATCAGACCTGGGGCCGACGGGGAACTCCTGCTGATAGAGCTCAATCTGCTCCTTCAGAGCCTTGTATTCAGGGGAGTTGAGCCAATACGTCTCAAACTCCTCAGGAGTACGAGGAACCCGGTTCTCCATACCCGGTCGGATCTGTCGCTCCTGGGGGTTGGTGACAGAGGTCAGGAAGTCGCCTGTGGTCTGTCGCTGAGGGCAAAGCCAACCCATTCGCTCAAAGTAGTCCTTGGCGTCGGCTGCGGGACCAAAGTAGATCTGTCGCCCTTCGTACAAGACGACGGCTTTGTCGAATAGGTCGTAGATGGCTTGACTGGCTTGGTAGATGGCCATGGCGTGGGCGCCGCCGGTATAGTCGGCAGCCAGACGAATGGTCTGGGCAAACTTCAAAGCTGTCGCCGAATCCAAACCGCGTGTGCTGTAAAATGTCAGTAAAAGGAATACCACTTTGAGAGTTTTACTAACCTGTTATCCCATGCAGCCAGGGGCGACTGCGCGAGGATCATCTCCGCGATACTCACACGCTTCCTCTCTCCTCCCGAGACACCACGGATAAAGTCGTTGCCGACCTTGGTGTTGTAGGTGTGGCTGAGACCACAGACCGCCATGACGATCTTGGTGGCAATCGTGCAAGACTCTTGGCGGGACTGGCCGATGAGAAGCGCGGGGTTGGAAGGCATGCGGCAGGCAGCTGCGAATTCGAGGGTTTGGCCGACGGTGAGATGAGGGAAGTGCTTGTCGACCTGTTTGATGAATTGTTAGTTGGAGTCTGGAATCGTGAATGCCGAGATACTTGCCTCCTGGTTGTATGTGGTCTCGCCCTTGAACTCCTTCATCATATCCTTCTGAGAGATGCCATTGTAATGGATATTCGATGACTCTCCAATGCCCAATCCTTCGAGCTCACCAGTGATGGTCTTCAGGAGTGTGCTGCATCCCGAACCGGGTCGGCCCAGAACAATCAGCAGCTCACCGCCGCGAAGAAGACCATCAAACTGGTTAAGAATCCGCTTGGGCTCCTTCTTTCCAAAGCTGAGATGCTCTCCAATGCGCAGGGGGGCTTGGATAACGTCGGCGAGGGTCTGTTGAAGCTGCAGAGCAGCGCCAGTGCCTGAGACACTGAGATCCTTGTAAGCGACTCCAGCAGCCTTGAGACTCACACCCCCTTCTTGGAGCTGTTGCATAAAATGAGGTAGCCATTGGGCAAGGTCGAAATCTTTGCTGGTAGGGTCCAAAGCAGGATCTTGCGCATCAGCAGTAAGATCGGGGATACCAGATGAAACGGCAGCCAAGCTTTGTCGTCGCTGTGAGATTGAAGTAGCGATTCTCTGAAGCTCCCGACGATCTCCCTCCTCAATCATCATGGTATCCCTCTGCGCGCTGTGCAGCCGCGTGGCCATACTCAGGGAGGCATCGCTCATAGTTCTGGTTCTGACACCCGATCGAATGGGTGCAAATTCGACGTCGACAGTCGGACTGTCTGATGATCTTCGTTCGGCCATGGTGACTGGAATGACACTATCCCCGTATAGCTTGTAATTGAGGAGAGTGTCTGTGGTTGACTTATCCCATAATCCAGGGGCCAGTGAACATATAAATAATATTAATCTCTAGCTAATAAACTACACGTACGTCATCTTGTCAATCAAGGGTCGGGGTATCGACGAACCCGACGAATTCTATGGAAGCGGGAAATTGTCAAGACCGTCGAGCAAAGCTTGTGTGAGCTTCAGGCCGCGGACACCGAGACTAGAGTCCTGCACTGTCGGGGTGTTGGGCACTCCCCGAATCCGCCAACAGCATAGCGTTAAAACCGGGCCCTTTCGCTTCCCCAGAAGGAGGGTGACTCAGCGGAAAGCCATCGAAAACGGCTTGGGGGAGAAACACACTGAGACAAACGTCAACAAACCGGGTACGAGGGAGAGCATAGCCACGTAGACGCTAATCTACGGCCACCTCATGCGTCCGCAACCCGAGCCGTGCTGTCAATGCCATCCCCTAGGGCTGACGGGTCTTCGTTAAAGTTCTGCCAGGGTCGGGGAGTCGGGGGGCGCGAGGAATCCGAAAGAGATGACGGCAGATGTTAGCGCGATTCCGCATTCAGAATTCTCAACTGCCGCTTAGTAAGAGGAGGAATTGACCTGTTCGGCCGGACTGTGGGACTGATGATAGAAGGTACATATTTTTCTGTCATCTTTCCCCATTGATATAAGTACTCTATAACTACAAGTGAGATATCATCATCCGGAACACTCGCAACATGCACCATGATGAAGGACTCAGAAAGAACGGAAGACCGGATGATTTTCATCTTGCTCCCTGACAAAAGCTGTTGGATTGTGTCGCCACACGCAAACGGGCGAACTGAAATGCCCGATTGACGTTCTTGGGGCCAGTCTAAGGCGCTCAAGCGTTGACAACGGCTAAAAGCTAAGATAAACACACCAGTCGATCTGGTCAGGAATTTGATCCAAAGTTCTGTCTCACCCAGCAAATGAGTTCAATGGCATATGAACGCAACGGCATATGAAATGCACGTCCCTCTACTCGCAAACAGGCAAGACCCTTGACCCAACATTGTTCTAGACCTGGCCTTCAGCTTGGGACATTCTGCTCGACAATGGCATTTCCCTGTGCGGTTAGGAGCTGTCCCTGCAGGGCCACCAATGAGGCCAACACGAGAAGAGGCTTCATTTGAGTTTGTTCGATGTGATCTGCATGCAATCACATTCTGGTATCTTTGTTGGCATCTGGCGCGCATTTTTGTGACTGGTCTGAATCAACACCATCGCATCAGACCATTTCTAGCTACTAGCAAAAAGTCGAGAGAGAGTTCAGTAATTTCTGCTAGAATCTTGGCGCGACATGTTTAGGGGCATGTTTAGGGGCATCAATCCAGTCTATGGATGGATCTGGATAGCATCCAAGCTGATTTTGACAAGATCATCGCTCGTCTTTGACGCTAAAACAGCACTGATCTGTAGAGGAGGTCAAAGGCCGCGCCAATAGTGAAGACATTCTCAAAGTTAGTTGTGATCAAAACAAAAGATCCAGGTGGGTTAGGAGAGACGGATGATTCCGACAGTTGATCTTGAAGCTAAAGACAAACTGCCATGTGCAGCATGGATGGCTCAGTCCAATGCCTTGCACCTTGCAATTTCCAATTGACCTATCAGGTAACCCTTTTCGTCTTTGTTCTCGGAGGTTGTTTCGTTGTGTGGTTCCGATTTGCGCTTGCATGGTGCATGGTGCTAGCCAGCCGGCCCAGCTCGCAACACCACCACTGAAATAAACCCCCAAATCCACCTTCTACCACAGAGACAGAATTTCTCCCCAAAGGAACAAATTCCAACGCTCTTTAGAAGCATACGATAGTGGTCGGTTGATTACGACGACTGTCCTGCTTAGAAAAGACCGTCTCGGGAAATTCAACTCCGAACGGGCATCGGCGATTTCGGCCAATCAAAGACAGGCTTACTCCGGCACGCCACTGAATACTCCGTGATGATGAATCAAGCAACTTGAGATATAAGTATCGATCAAATTGCTATATAGCGATGGAGTTTATGCCGTAGTCTTTTGTCCTTGTGTAAACCTCCAAGACAATTTACTGAAAAATCTCCATACTACAACGCAAAAATGGCATATGTACCATCCCCTGTCCAGCCCGCCGCGAGGTCACCTTACTCGATCCCCGACTCTCCATCATCTATGTCAAAGGCATCAACCTTGCACAGTGTTTCCGAGAAGGAAGAGTATGTCACTTCTGTTCATTTGATGCGCCAGTACAAGTTCTTACCGCATATCACAGGCTCAAAGGCACTTGCCCTGTTCACGGAGCTTCGCAGACACCTCATCTTGAAACGATGTTACAAGCCCGCCCAAAGGCCGAACTGCAACAGCTCACGGCTGCTCTCAATGACTTGGCCGATGAGAACAGATGCGCCAAATGCGCGGTGCAGACCATAACCAGTATCGTGATGGGATATGTTCAGGATGTGCGCTGGGCCAAGAAGAATGGGAAGTGGTCCAAGGAGGACAAGAAGGCACTCAAGATTGAGATTAAGGGGCTGGCCAAGGGTGTCAAGGCAGACATCAAGAGCCGTAAAGCGGACATGAAGAACGAGATGAAGAGCCACTGAAGTACGGTTCAACAGAGCTGTTTCAATGTTCGTGGCGAGTGTGTACAGAATTTGGGAGCAGATTGTCATTCGCTTAGTTCACTTCCATTCTTTCATAATGGCTACATTTACGATCAGCGTACCATTGACACTTATCTCTCATTTCATGTGATGGATGTGAAATGCGTGTCACTCTGTTATGTCAAAATAGCAAAGAAGCAGCAACGCTAACGGGGATTTTCTACTACATAAAATTAGGCAAGACTGTTTTAGCTTAGGGAGATACGAGTTAGGCTGTCAAGGCCGAAGACTGCGTAGCTGCAACTGCAGAGCAATTTCGTCTCAAATGCATCTTGCTGTAGGGTAAACTGACAAACATGAGACAATTGAAGCAACAGTAATACCTATTGCTGGCACTGCTCTAAATCCATATTCGATGGTTATGAAACAGTCGCCCATAAGGAGTATACGATGAGTTTAAAGTTGAAAGATCGTGGTTTATTGACTCTTATCTCACTAAGGTTGGCTCTTGTATATTCTCATGGCGTCTTGGAAAGGACACGAGTGAGAGGAGAGATGTGAGTCGATCGATCGGGGGCCAAGGTCGCGTTTTGGTTGGCTGTGATTCTCGGAAGCTTTGCTCCGTCAGATCCGATTGGCTCAGGAATGAGAAAGCGAGACCGAGAATGAACTTCATTGCACGTGCCCTAACACCTGAAACATGTGAAAAAGGCTTAGTCATTCAATTCCGTCAATGAGTGGATGAAATCTTGGATGAAATCTGAGATGCCCGCCCTCCTACGTCATGACAAGGTTTTGCAGGGATACCTCATCTTTACTGCAGAAACCGGTTCTTTCACACCCTGTCTGCCCGCGTATGGCTGTCGGTATGACGCGCTCCTCGTCATCTCCGCAGTCGAGATCCTGTTTGTAGCATGTAGCCATAGAACAAAAGAAGACTTCAGTCTCCGCAACTCTGTCCAAACTAGCCATCTCCTTTCAACATCTCCCATATCCCCACAGCCACAATCATGCCTCCAGCCCCGACACAGGTAACTAGATCAAGTCAAGTCTAGGGGCGAAGCGACTGACACAAAGCAGGACGTTGAGCAGCGCGACGGTCTGTCTGATGACAGCCAAGACACCGGCGCCAAGTACGACGAGGAGGAGGCGCCCGTGAAGAAGGAGAAGACTCGCAAGAAGACCAAGAAGAATAAGGTTGAGCGACGCAAGAGACGGTCCATGTTTACCGACGATGAAATGGACATGGGCATGACGCAGGGAAACTGGGGCATGCAGCAGCAACAGCAACCGCAACAACAACAAATGCAACAACAACAGCCGCAGCAAGGCGGTGGTGGAAAGAGTGACGCTCTCAGTCTGCATCTTGAGTTGAACCTTGAGATTGAGATTCAGCTCAAGGCGAGGATCCATGGTGATCTTACGCTCACATTGCTGTAAGCTTCTGTGAAGGAATTGTCGTGCACCACAGCTGACGTTCTCCCAGGAATTAAAGGGATTATGGGATGATGCATAGAAAGATGGGCATCAATACGGCTGGGCATGTTTTTATATACCTTGTTCGCCCGGGTCTGGGTTGTCTGGCTACGATTTTCATTACGACAGATGGAGGCAGAGTCTACTCCTCCAGGAATTTGCATTTGGTTTCATCATATAGGCCCTGCAGATTTATTTAGCTTCATTTAATTTCAATGTCACTTTTCGATTGTGGCACAATTTGCTTCGGACAACTGAGTCTATTATTGTCTCTACCTATCTACTTTCGCAGCTCATGAGCTGCGGTCAAATCCCTATTTATTCCTTCAGGCTGCAACTCGTCAGCTGCAGCCGGGCAGTGCTTATTGACTCCCCAAATTTCCCTATTGTCCTTTTTTTTTTGTGGTTTTTGAACTTTTCTCCCGTTTTTTTTGTGTTTTTCTTGATTTTTTCGTCGCTGGACTCAGTCAGCTCGCCGTTCGTCTTAGGTACTCACCAGTGTGGTCCCCCATTCGTCCCCATCGTCGCAGATCCATCATCTACTTCTTCTTGCTCTTGGTGGTGGTGTAAAAAGTGTCATCGTTAACCGCCTGATCCTGGAAGCAGTCGGCACAGACGATCTCAGAGTAACTGGTCGCCGAGGTTTGACCCTGGTAGCGTCTCCCCTTGCGGACGTCCTCACACTGGACTCTGCCCTGCTCCCGGCGGAACTGCGTGGCGCCACAGTGGACGCATCGCGCGGCGGTGTACGAAATGTGGCACATTATTACTGAAGGTAGTGAGAGAGTCTGAAAAGGCTGGGTGTTCGTGGTGGCTGGTAAGAGCTGAGAGTTGAGAGAGCTGAAAGTGTGCGTTGGCGGTTGGCGGTGAGAGTTGTTGTCGAGAAAAAGATGAGACGAAGTCGGGGGCCTTGGGGCTTCTTATACTTGTGAGAAATAGATACGGTGGATGCATTCACTGTGATAATATTGTGTGTACAATTGTTGTGCGAGAGGCAGAGTGAGAACTACTTCGCACATACGCATGTTTGAAGTTGTCCGAGAGGTGAGTAGACAAATATCAGGTCTGAACTAGTAAACAAAGCAGGAACAACTACACAATGAAGCACGGAAAGTGAATAGAGTAAAGTGATGTGAAGCGTGTGTTCACAAAGTCGGACTCAGTGTGAAAGACATCGTGTATGATTTCGGTTGGACGCCTGTTCAGCCATTGGGCCAACTGAACATTGTGCTGATCACTAGTGTCACGATAGTCCGAAGGCTAGGCAAGTTAAGGAAGTAAATTCACCATAGAAAAATAAATTCTTCGTGCATGGACATGAAGGGCAATGACAATTCGCTCTCGGGCCATGTGTGTTCTCACCTCCTTCGGGTGCATGGGCTGAGTGGGTAAAAATCCCATCTATAGGTAGACCACTTCAAACTTAAGGCTTGATGCTCAACGAACTCATCACTAGAGCCCAAATTCAAGCCAATCCATCACTTCTATAGCGCGTTCAAGATTCCTGTTGCATGCAAAGATCCGCACCTCCCGGCATGCCTCATCATTGTCATCCATGTTGCTTGCCAAGAAAGCACGGATGACATTCTCAACATCGGGAAGCGTGAGTAAAAAAATTGCCTTTGGGTCTTGAGCCAGTGGTGTGCCCCTCATGGCGTAGTGGAGAGGCGTCTGGCCCTCTTCCGTGTCATCGGACGTCCATGCCAGTGTTTGATCTGCTTGAAATAGTGCCTCCAGAATCTTTACCCCTGACCAGGTGCTTTCGGCTGCCAATGAGAACACTGTTTGGCCTCGGTCGTTCCTCAATGAGAGATCAACTCGGCCGGCCTTGAGCAACATGTTGATCCTATCAGCGCTCCGTGATGCACAATGTATCAGACTCATCCCTCTCGGGTCTCGATGGTTGAGGTTTTCCGTGTGTAAAATGAGAATCTGTATGATGCCCCTTGGCATAAGTAGCTGGCTAAAGGCTTTGTGTATGGGCAGGTTGCCGTGCTCATCCGGGGTGTTCACAGGCGCAGAGCCAATGATTTGAATCACGCGTTGCATAATTGCTGGACACTTCTCACAGTTCAAGTTCCTACAATGCGTTCTTGCGAGTATATGTATTGGCGAGAGGCCTTTATCGTCTGTGAGTTGCAAATCATCTTTATCCGCAAGATCTAGTAGGAACATAGAAAGAGGATGACACTTTTTCCTTAGCGCCTGGTGTAGGAATCGGCTGGCTGACTGCAGGAGAACTGTCCTGGAATCACGGTATTCTGTAGAACCAGACCTCTTGATGAAGGAGCTTGCGCCAGGAGCTGAGAACGTGTCAAGATACTGATTTGGCAATGCTCGTCGAAACCACGCATGAACCAAGGTGGAATCCGTAGAAGGCTCATTTTTCTCGAGCGGGGCCAATCTTATCAATTCTTTGACAACCTCCTCAACGACTTTTGGGTGGCCGAGATTGGTTTGTGCTCCCAGTAGGAGGTCTAACGTCTCCAAATGGCCACCCATGATCGCTAAGGCAACGAGGCGTGGACCATGGGCAGTGTCAAACTCGTCTTTGAGGTCGAGGCCAGTGTGCAGGAATAGCCCTACAATTGGTGCTTGCGATTGGCGGACGGCCTCGAGCATGGGCGACCCCGTTTTCTCCTTTTGAGTCCAAGTTTGAAAAGGATTGGCCCCATTTTCGACTAGGTACTTGCAAACATGAGTATGCCCAGCTTGCGCAGCAAGGTAGAGCGGCGTGACCTGGCCCCTTGGTTTGGCTTGGTCGAGTAGAGCTCCAGCGAGATGAAATTGCTTCACTTCTTCAAGGTTGCCTCTGCTGCAGGCTTCAAAGATATCTTTGGCTTTGGTTCGTTTCGTGGAGGGAAATTTCACCACTGAGCCAGCGGCATCCTGATGAAAAGTCTTGCAGTGAGCTTCGAGACTCTCGCGGGACTCGAACCCAAGTTTGTGGCCAAAACAGTCAGTATAGGTGCACCGGTATGGTCGCCGATGTCTGTCAAGGTGCTTGTCACGCATGGCTTTGTCTTGAAATCCAGTGGCGAACTTGGAACACCTGACTTTCGGGCACTTGAATCTCAAAGGACCAAAGAGGTCTGGGTAGATGTCTTTGACTGAAAGCTCATGGTGCTGTGATTCCATTGCTGCTCGGATCACGATCGCAGGAGCTTCAATATGCGGATCGGTATTCTCTACACAAAGCGTGCTCGTTTCTGTTTGAGCGCAGGTCGCCACCCCTGGGATTGATTGATTCGAAGGGTCGTTGGAACAAGCCTTGAGTAAGCCTACCGCAGACTTGAGGGCGTCCGTCGTTTGGCCAGATGCATGCTTTTGCGCTTCTTCGATATGATAAGAGTAATGAACTGCGGCGTAATCAAAGAACCCAAAATACCCCGATCGAAGGGCGTTTTGAAATTCTTCACTTTCCGGCTCTTGGAGAAAAGGCCGAGAAGAAAGGTAGCGGCAACAGAAGAGAGCCATGTCGACATGATCCTGGAGAAGATCGATGGTGCCCCTTTGGGCGAGGTATCTACCGTTTGGGATTAGCTTCTGCAATTAACTAGCAATGTAACAATGTTTATTTCAACATACTTGCCGGCTGTCTCATGAACCATGTGCACGATCTCCTCAGATTGAATACCTCCAAACAAATCGCAGTTAGTGATGTCAACGAGCGAGCTGCAAATGTCCTTGCAGGTGTCGCGACGGAGATATTTGGGGTTGGAAGTCCCGGTTTCTGCGTCAATACAGAACCTTGCCTGTATTTCGCGCCATCGAAGGGGCCTTTTGGAGCAGATGATCCAGCCTAGCATCTTCTTCACTGAGTTTTGTCGCGATGGCCGGGACTTTCCTAATACTCGCTGGACGATCCGCTCGTACCTTTTCCCATTAGTAAATCCGATTATGTCTAGCTATGTGCCTCACTTACGCCTTGTCCAGGTTGTCGGGGAACGCGTCAATTTGCATCTCATCCTCAAATTCCTGGATCGAGTCCATGGACAGGAGGTTCAGCATGACGACTTTTGAATATAGAAACATGCCTGGGTAGAATTAGACGCCGAAAAACATTGGCATATCTGAGTCAAGACACATACCTTGTGCTGTCTCGGCTACTTTGCTGGCTAGATCCTCTCCTTGTTCTGGTGTCTGCAAAAACCTGGCACATATCTCGGCGGCTCGAGCATTCGAGTACTCTTCAACGTCCCTTTTGTGTAAGTCGACTGTGTCTAGCCTGATCTGCGGCTGTGATGACAATAGTACGTCAAGCCGCCCGTCTCTCTGTCCACATACTAACAACTTAAGGTGATAGCCCCGAGATGCCACAGACGGAAGCACTATTTCCAGAAACCAGTCAATGATTATCTTGGGCTCATCCTCAGCGCACTCATCTAGGCCGTCGAGTACAACGCAGACGTTGCGTTGGCTCGTCAGGCAATCCTGTGCCAGCTCTTGAAGGGCTGAGAGACTGGGATTGCTGCTCATGGAAGCGCACTTCCCATGCAAGTAGCGTAAGATGGTTTCGTCTTCTTGGATTAATTGGACGAGGATTGCCTGTAGCATTGATTTGGCCGATCTTCGATCTTCATCGTCATGTCTGAAGAAGAAGTAGATCGTGCTACCATGAGCAGCGTCCTTGCTTTTGAGGTAGCGAATCACTTTCGTCGCCAAGGTCGTTTTGCCTAGAGGATTCAACTTAGTGATGGAGAAACTCTCACACGATGATAGAAAGACATACCGGCACCGGGCGAGCCGTTCAAGAATAGAACATTTCCCTGAGATGGCAGCCCTCCCTCCCAGGCCTGGAAGTCAGAGTGTTGGAAGATCCAATCCCCTGCAGATGGAGAGCTACGCTCTGGAGACTCCAGCCGACCCCGAGATTCGAACCTAGAGAGATTAAGTTTATCTTCTAGGAGATCCTTCATTTTTTGATCTTGAGTCGACGTCTGGCTGCTTAGGCATTCTTCGGATGCCAAGGTGCTCCTGATACCTTGAAGACCCGCTTCAAGCTTGTCAAAACGGCTGTCAGAATGCTCTCTAAAGGTTCGAACTCCCTCGTGAATGGCGTGCGATTGAAGCCTATCGTAAGACAGCCTTTCCTGCCGAAGCTTGAGAGCTCGGATGATGGGCTCAATCTGGAGCTGGAAGCCTCCCCATGCGGCTTTGAACATTTTTTTCCAATCTTACATTGATCAGTGAGTTTCGTGAAAAGAGAGAAGAATTATACCAACTGGGCCGAGAAAAGACTTCAAGAACGCAGCGATGAAAGCGGAGAATGTCAGAAAAGTAGTCCTCCAAGGCCTGCTTGAGGTGCTCCGCCCCGTTGCTCTTAATGAGTGTGTGGAAGAAGGCAAGGTTGCTGAGTGCTTCGCCAATCTCCTCGTAAGTATCTATGAGCTCTTTGATAGAGTCGGTCCAGGCTGTAGCAGCCATGAGAGCAAGCTTGATCGGTCCCTGAGGCGAGCAATTCTGTCAGTGAGAGCGAGAGAGCGGCACGAGGAAGCACTATCATACCCAGACAAATGCTACAAACTCATGAACGTTGAGAAAAATGGAGACCAGTTGTTCGATATGCTCCATTGCCTTGAGGAACTTTTCCATTCTTCGGAAATTGCAGAGCCTCTTGTCGCGACCTAGCTTGGCCTGCACCTTTTGAATCGTGTCATGTAGATCTTCAAGGTTGGCATTTTTGAATCCCTGCTTCTGGTCATCGGAAAGATGGCTTCGAAAATGGTCTAACGACCGCTCGAAACTCGTGCTGCTAGTCGACGCCATGACTTTGAGAAAACCGAATTGGCGAGGTGATTAACTTGAGTAAGAGACGGGGCACTTGGGGTTATAAAAGACCGTTGCAGCCTGCATGGCACCCGTAAAACTCCGTGGGCTGCAAGGCCGGCAGTTGATGGACAGGCTGTTACGACAGGCTGTTGCACAAAAACCGCCTTGTTGTCTGGCGAGGAGAGCCAGCCCAACATAGCCTAGATCAATCTGCCCGAGCACAAGAAACTGCAGGAGGCGGTGGCACAGTTTTCAACCTCCATGGCTGTGCTGTACCGCCCCTGAATGCCTCACGCTCACCGCTGAGACAAGGCACTTTCGGGCAATCAAGCAGGTTATTGTCAACTATTTTTTTCTCATTATGAATTCCTCAACTTCATTTATTTTCGTATTCAACATTAATTTACCGACCTCATTCCTATAACCCACAATGCTCGGCAAGCGGTACCGAAGTAGCGACAATGACTTCGCGAATGAGGGTTTCTGTAAACGAATTTCACGTGGTTTCCATGATTTCAGTGCCCCAAAAACCCTGTCACTTGACTCGGAGATGGTTTTAGACCTACCAGACACGGCACAGGACGCCAACAATACTCCAGCGGCAGACAAAATTTGCTACGGAGCGGAAAGTTATATTACCCATGCGGACGATTTTGAGGCTGACTGGAAATAGCTGTGCGGAGTCCAAGCACTGATGACTCCGGTGCCACTCAACCAGACCTCCCCATGGACTCGGTTCTCTTTGTTCCCCGTCGAGCTCACAGATGATGTATGCTTCCTCTCCACTGACAATGGGCCCCAGACAAAACAGAGGCCTGTTCTTGACTGCCACACTGGCTCAATTCTACATTTCGTCGCTCAGAAGGTCAAGCAAGTCTCTTTTGCGGCCGTTGTTGGAATTGAGTTCCTTCACCCCAAGTGCGGGAAATCCAATCACAAACCATCCCCCGTCGAAGTTACAGTCAACGCCTATGGCCCAGAGGGCATGGTAGACGAAGTTGGCCAAGCCATGACGGACGTCCACGTTGTTCTCCAACACCCGGTGTTTCTGGAGTTGGAAACACCCTACGTCAACCCACATTATTTCTACACACGACACCAGAAGCCCGACTTGAGACATCTGATTGGGCCAGCGTGTAAAGAATCCAAGTCGGCCGTATCTGAGGCCATTGACGGTGCTCTGGATTCTGCAAATGACTGTGATGACGAGGTCTCTTTGGCAGCCTGTGACAGGGACGACTTGAGAAACGTGCTCAGACCCCTCTTGGTTGACACCCAACTCAAGGAGTATGATATTCTTTAACATCAACACTGTGAAAAACCAGAGACTTCTCAGCTAATCCGAGTGTGCAACAGCCATCAGATTCAGGGCGTCGAATTCATCTTATCCCAAGAGGATCCTTGCTTTGCCCCGGAAACGCACACAAGATTGCTCTTGTCCATTCATCATAGGTGTGTAACATTGAAACGTCCTTTCATTGGATCCCTAACATGCTCAATGAACCGGGATAGCTTACTCTCCCACCAAACCATCGCTGGGCGAGGTGGAATACTGGCAGACGTGATGGGTCTTGGTAAAACCCTGACAATTCTCAGCGCGGTTGCGTATTTGAAGCAACTACATGAGAGACTCAAAGCCAATATTCACCACGAAGGGCCGTCACCTGTCAGCACACTAATTGTTCTCCCATCACGCCGTATGTTTTTCCAACAATCCCTCTGTTTTGATGATGGGCGACTATTAACAGGGCCAAAGAGGTGCTTGATGTCTGGGACACCGAAATCAAAAGGTACTCTGCTAGTCATTGAACGCATTTGACCATTGTATCGACTAACCATTTCCAGGCGATTTCGACCACAGGCCCTACAGACTGCAATCTTCCACGGTAACATGCGCGCCAAGGAGGGCCAATTGCTTGTTGAGAGTGATATTGTGTTGACCACGTATCATACTCTGGAAAGTGACAGCAGCGGCTCCAAGGTGTTACAGTCTGTAAAATGGGCCCGAGTCGTTCTGGACGAAGGCAAGCTCCATCTCCATCGAGACTTTGTTCAGTGAGGCTAACTACCTACCTACATCGTAAAGCACATCAAATACGGAACCCATCCACTAAGTTCTTCAAAGCGGCAGCAGCTCTAGAGAGTGAGACACGGTGGTGCCTCACCGGTACACCGATTCAGAACAGCCTCGATGACCTAAGATCTCTGCTCAAGTTCCTTCGATTCGAACCTTTCTGTCAGTCGAGGGTATTTGAAGAGCACATTGTCAAGCCATTGAGACAAGACCCTGAGCCTGGATCCAGTACAGCACGAAACCTGAAGATTCTTCTCAAGGCCTCCTGTCTTCGAAGAACCCAAAGGCTACTTGACCTTCCGAAGGTGACGACACGAGAGGTCCCCGTCACACCAACGGTAGAAGAGAAAGCTCGTTTCACTCAAATTCTGGAGCAGTGTCGTGCAGAGTTTGACTTGATGGCTGGTCAAGAGGCCTGCCGGAAGAAACCCAACGTACTCTTTTCAACAGTGTTAAGACTTCGACAAGTTTGCAACCACGGCACCACTCAATTTAATGAGACTAACTCCAGGCGCTCGGATCGTCTCACTGTACCAAGAAGGACTGGAAACGCCCCCGGGTCCCCGAGCGCAGACCCAGCGTGTGGTTTGTGTAGCACCCAAGATGGAGAAGATGGACTTCTACTCGGGGCTCTCGATGGCTGTCCGTTATGTGGCCGGGCTCAACCTGACAGGAACGAGACTGCCTCACCACGCACACCCCCCTGTCTGTCCTCATCGTTTTGTCCTGGAGGAGCATCCCCCAATCGAAGAGGCACCCCAAGCCTTGCCTCCGAATCGTCGGGCCACTCGCTCTTAAATGGCGAGTTAGCGGGCCAGTCTTCTAAACTCTCAGCAGTAGTCCACAACCTCAAAGTGTCCTGTTTGGACGCGCATTCAAAGAGGTACCATTCATCAACCCTATCCACAAAATTTTAACTGAACGGTGAATAGTGTAGTTTTTACGAGTTGGAGGCCGACGCTAGACATGCTCGCAAGCATATTATCCAGCTCTGGGATAGGTTTCGTTCAAGTCGATGGACGAAATCCGGTCATGGACCGTACGTCTTTGCTTGCACGGTTCTGTGAAGCTCCTGATATCCGAGTCCTCTTGATATCCATCAACACAGGCGCGGTTGGGTAAGAGTTACACAGAAGAAGACAAGCAGGATCTTTTTAACATGGCACAGACTTACCTTGACAAGAGCAAACATGGTGCACATCGTTGAGCCACAGTGGAACCCGGCGATCGAGGAGCAGGCTATCACAAGGGTTGTGAGAATGGGACAGACACGCCCAGTCACCGTGTTCAAGTACATCATGGCTGAATCTGTGGAACAGGTAACATCTCTCCCAGATGCACGGGCTGGAAAATGACTAATTTCTGCTATAGAGCGTTGTGAAGCTGCAGAAGAGAAAGACCCGTATCATCAAGCTGTCCATGCAAGACAAGGACGAATCAGATTCCGAACTGGCTTTGGATGCAAGTCAGACTTGTTCCATTTATATCGCTTCCGCTGACGAGAAGATAGACTTTCAAATTTGCACTTGATCGCAACGAATGGGGCTGAGGAGAATGATGCCGGAGGAATGGTGGCTGGAGATTCTTAGGGGGAGGACTGGACAGTGCGCCACGCTGAGCCGTGGTGAAAACACCAACCAGCCCTATCGCAGCTAGAGGTCTATTATCTGTACTATTGTCAATGCCTAAAGGACGAGGGACATCACATCACTGATCGCACGATGCCGGTACAGTACACTACAGTACATAGCGTTACATCGTTGGGACCACCACTAAGGGAGGGCGGCCCGTCCCGTGTACATTGTTAAAACCGACGACCACTTCGGTCTCGTGGCGCTTGAAGGAGAAGTCCAACGGTGATGCATTGGCTAGGCTACCTCAGCGATTCAAACCGGCCAGCCGCAGAACATTACAGCATAATAGATACACGTCAGATGATAACACAACGCGCCATGGCGCTTGAACAAACGACCAACATGAACAGCCTCAGTTCCCCCACACGAAACTTACGGGTTGCCTTTGTGGGGGTTTCAGTTCGGCCTAAATCCGACAAAGTTGCAAGATGCCGTGCTTTCTCGCTTGGGACTGCTGAAAATGCAACAGGCGATTACCAGTTGGCTGTGGACTGCAGCTCTGTCGAACTCACCACAGCCGAATTGCATTTGTCAAAGGCCGGTCATTACCAAGGGCATGATGAGTCGTATCACTTGCCCCGTTGCCGAGAGTTGGTTAGCTCTAACATACATAGATGTCCTTGTGCCAGCCTGATCTTTGTAATTTGTTCTAGGTTGACATCTCTTCTACCTTTACAGGGGGTTGAGTGACATCCCTCGGTACTTGGAAAACTGCCTACCAGCGTCCCTCCAATCAGAAAGAGAAGCCGCCAACCGAGTTCAAAGCCAATTACTACTCTTCCCTCGTTTAGCTTCACCCTCAAGCCACAGCCAACGCTTTTCTTCCTCCAATGTTAGCGCTGCAGGGAAAAATTCATCCCGCATCGCCCGGCCCAAGTAGGGACACCGCTCTTCCACCTCAAAGAGCGTATCCATCACCTTTGCATGACCAATGACCTTGACAAAGTCGAGCGGGATCCCAAGGTTCTCAGGGCGTCGGCTCCACCCAGCCACAAAGACGTTTTGGACCATGCCCACGGCACCCACAGCCAGGAGAAACCATGTGTTGGCCTCCATCCCCGCTGCGGCGATGAGCAGCAGGGTCCAAAGCGTCGAGAGTGCCAAGAGCGCCACGCGTGTCAGCCCGTTAGCCGACACCTCGACATTGTCCTGCCCCGCGGCCAAGTCCTCGAGGTTGAGACCATGCTTGTTCCCTAGAATGACGATGGCGTGCTGCGCCCCGTTACCGCGGGTGATTATGTAGTTGTCTCTTGCCCCGCGACGGCAAGCCCACTTCTCCTTCGACCACTGCGGGAGGAAGCCGGTAGCTAGGGAGAGCGAGGCGCCGGCTGCAGTGACCATCAGGATACCCCAGTCGCCAAAGAGAGCACAGGGGACAGCTGCGATGCCTAACTGGACAGCAAGCGTCGCCAATCCGCTCCAGTAGACGTAGTCCTGCACCGGTACGCCGGCTGGCCAAGTTGTGCTTGGCTCGTAGACTGTCACCACGAGACCGGCCCTCGGTGGTCGCTTTGCTTGGGCATCTCGACCTTTGAGTTGTTCCCATTTGAGGTCCAAGATCTCGTTTGTCTTGATCTTGGTGGCTGAATCCCGCCAGTGCTCAAAATCCCGCATCACCCTGCCTAAGATCCAACTCGTATTGTCGCGACAGTATCCGGACTTCCCGTTGATGACCTTGCAGTGCGTGTCTGGGCTCTGCGGCATGAGCTTGTTCTCTCCAAAGGTGGAGACAAGGGCTGAGATGGAATACGACACCCATCCTGAAGAAAGACGCGTCATGCTGGTTCAGGGTTATTGATCTAGAATGTGATGGACGACGAACTTACCGAAAGAAAATGCCACAGGCGTCAGCCCGCTGCCGGCGAGCTGCGCGAGAGCTCGGCCGACCACATCGCCTCCGAGGATGAGAAGAACACTAAAGACGTCGCCAGGTAAGACCCACTGGTTACTGAGTTGATCCGTAGCTATAGATGGGTCAAAGTCGGGATTGCGGCTAAACAAAGGGGGTGCCATGTTGCTGGGTTGTCCTAGGTGCGATCGAGCTTCAATTCAAGGTGGTTTACTGCATCAAATTCAAGGAGAAATCTAGCCTGAAGTGACCTTGCATAAATACTCACTTGGCCTCGAGAAAAGTAGGGAAAGTGAGTGAGAGAATTTCCCTTGCTAAAATGGCTAAATACACCCCAGTGGCTTTCAAGCTGTCACATGCAGCATCAGGTGCTTTGCCAAGGCATATTGGTTCTATAGAATCACACCCATAAGCTTTATAATCACGCAAGATATTCATTGACTGAGTGCATAATTTCCTTCAGTCCAAGGGAACTCTTATTGATGAAGTCATGAAGATAAAGAGTGGGCTGAATCTGCCGTCTCCATGCTGAGGGACTGACAAGACTTGATCTTTCTTCCCTATATCCTCTGCAATCATTCATCCCTCTTTAGAATCGTACTGTCAACCACAAAGACAATGGCCATTTCGTTCGAGCATGATTTTATCCCAGCTCTCGGAGTGCTATCCAAGTTCATTGAACCACACGCGAAAGGTAAGCCTCATTTTCAATGCTCTATACCGTACTGACGAAATGGTTTAGCCTTGCTCTTGCTCGTCTTTGCGCTGAACGGATTCTTTGGCCTCCCAGCCTGGAGCACACTCTTTGTTTCTCCATCATGGAGCACCATCTATGAGTCTCCAACGTCTGTGCCAGTGGCCCTTGTTGTTGCTACTTATATCTGGGTCACTTGTTCATTTGGATCCCTGATATCTCTTTCAGAGGCTTTTAAGGCTGCCCAAACAGTCTCGGAGTATGTCGGGACCTACTTCAGAGGTGAGCTTCCCTACTTCTCGCGTCTTGAATCATCGCTGACCAGAACGTCTCTGCGTAGTTGGCGCCTTGATTTCCTTGGTGTGCTATGTTCCCATTTACTACGACATTCCGCTTGTTTTTCAGCCGTGGATCTATTGCCTTTTCATTGCCCTGGTCGCGACCGTCGGTTCCTTCGCACCAACTCCCAAGTTTTATGGACCTGTTCGATTTGGCTACTTTGAGTACTCAAAACTTTTTGTGCCAGCCTCCCGATTCATCGTTCAATCATGGGTACATGTAACCGTCTTCCTATTCTTCTCCCCCTGGCTTCTCCCTTTCGGCGGCCTTGGTCTGGGTGCAACGTTGCTAGTGGCATGGGTGTATACCTATCGCCAGTACCGAAAACAACGACAAGCCATATCAAATGATGTGTCTCAAAAGATTTCTCGCACCCAGCGGGCTGTTGCTGCTCTCCGAGAGTGCGTGACTGCTGCCAGAGGTTACGAACAGGAGATGCTGCGAGGTGCTGGCTCAATGCGTGAGATTGCAGTCAAGGCAAATGCTGTCAGAATTTCTGACTTCCTCAAATTTGCTACTGAAGCATGGGCCTCTTTGGGACAAGTCACGCAGCCAGTGAGAGCCGCCGAGGAAGGAGCCCAGAAGCTGGTCTCGCTGGCTGACGATGTGGACGCGGCGGATAAGCCGGGGGATGAGGAGGACGATGAAGAGGGTGAAGAGGGTGAAGAAGGTGAAGAAGGTGAAGAGGATGAAGAGGGTGAAGAAGGTGTCAAGGGTGTCGAAGTTGGGCAACAGGGTCTCGCCACGTTCATCGCTAAAAGGGCGGAGAAAGCCAGAAAGGAAGCCAGTAAGGTGATTGCTCATCTTGAGGATGCACAGAAGGCAATTCGGGCCTCCGAGAATGCCGTCAAATATGACAGTCAGGCGAGGACCGACGCAGAGTCCAATGCGTCGCGTGCTGCCGCAGCAGCCAAGTCTCTAGGCACCAGGGTCGCCAACTTGCTCACTAAGGAATTTGAAGCGACCAAGGGTAGCGATGAAGTGTCAAGCTTGGCGGAGCAGGCTGTGGCTGCTGCAACAGATGGCATGATGGCCAAGGCTCGGGAGTTGTGCAGCTCTGCTGGTGTCGCAGCCGACAAGGTTGACACCTTGAGAGCAGAAGCCCGCCAGTTGGTAGATCTCGCGCAGGCAGACCTGCTGGCATGGCTTGAAAGCAGTCGGAGAGGCAGCCTGGAGGTCCGCTATTCGGACTGGGAGGGATCAACTACTCGCAGTATTTAGCCCGCTGTTGGGATTTCGACTGTCAACATGTGCCTCAATCACCAATGCCGCAATGCAACATGCTCCTTTTAGCTCCGGCCTTGCTGCAATTCATGACCTCTAGCCTAAAATGCGTATGCAGAGTACTCCGGAAGCCCGGTCGGTGTACAGCGGAACAATAAATGACGAGCCAAGATAGACAGGAAGTGCGTTCAGTAAATGTGACAGTCTCGGAACCTAGTATGAGAGCCCCGGTTGAAAACCCGTAACTACCGCTGTGGCTGGCTGACAGTTGCACTGCCCCTCGTGCCAACCAATAATGGCCGGCATATTGTAGCTTGGCAGATGCTCAACGTTGCATTGCCCAGTTCGCCCGACTGCATTTCTGTTCACAATGCAGGATCGTGAAGTTCCTCGGACCACTTTCTGTTCCTTAACTCAAAATGCCATGGGTATCCTGCGGGCTGCAGCTTACAGCCCCCACGGCCTGTCAGCAGTCAAAGAACATTCTCCAATCAGTATTGTCGTGAAAGACCTGTTGTTGGCCGGTAATGCACCAGCCTAGGTGAGAAGCAGGTATTCCACTCTGCCACATCATCAAAGGGGGCTGGAAATGTCTTCTGTAGACGCCGGGTGTAAACGCCTGTACTATGTCGGAAGCAGCAGTTCATTACGCTGGACAACAGGACTCCCGAATGAAAATGCGATTGAACCTACTGGGGTCAAGCTGTCTGGCCTGCGACTACGGCCCTTTTCGGAAATGCACCGAGATGCGGTCTTAGTGCTATAAATGTGGCATGTTAGCTGGGTATGTGTACTCGTTTCATTCCTGACAGCACTCATTTGCTGCGAGAATACCACGCTCATTGTTGTTTCAGAGAGGCGTACACTCTCATTATAACCTAACACGAAAACTACCCCTTCCATGGCTTCACCAGTGCATCTCTGGAGCCTCACTCAGCCGCCTTCAGGCAGTGACACTGGCACCGTCAACTACCGAGATTTGAGGCCCAGCAATGGACGTCGCAAAACACCCGGGGCATTTCGAGTTGTCCAAGTCAAACCCCTCTTGAGAAATCCTCCGATTATCAAACTCTCTGAGTTCTCGGATATTCGGTTCGGTGGCTCGAGGAATGCTAAAGCAGATCTCAAAGCTCTTCAAAGTACAGCGGCGTATCGCTATGTCGCCGTCTCTCACGTGTGGGAGTATGGGGCAGAGGTCGAACAGGAACGACGCAACATGACGATTGACGATGACCTGAACATTGACGTCGATGACCTGGCCACTAAGGAAATAAGCTGGAGGGGCTTGGTGCAAATAGCCCATGCCGTGAACAGTAACCACCTGGGCGCGCTCGAATACTTCTGGCTTGACCTTCTGTGCATCGATCAAGTTGACAGGAACGATAAAGAAATGGGATTGCAAATCTGCATCATGAGTGGTATATATACGGCAGCCAGCTCCGTTCTCGTGATGATTGGTGGCGTGCCTTGTGTTCAGAGCACCAGGACCCCGACTGCCTGGATGGATAGGGCTTGGACTCTTCAGGAGGCAATTCTCAACCGGAACCAGTGGATTTTCATCAAATGGAGTACGAATCCAGCCCACCAATCTATCCTCGATCCGAACTCCGTGAAAGGGCCGAACCCCCAAAAGGTGTACTGGAGATTCAGGCAGGTTCCCTGGCCCGGGCCTGGTTTGAAGCCCGGTGAGGGACTCTACGTTGTCCAGCTCCGCGACCTTCTTGATCTCGCCGATGCCCAACCACTGAGTGGCCTACCCACCTTGCCTCCAGTTGCCGTCCTGGACGGGCTTACTTACAGAGCTGGAGATGCACCTAGACATGCTCTACGAACATGCCTTTCATACGATCGCCACGTTAGATACACAGGAGTTTGGCGAAGCATGTTCATGCGGACTTCTTCCAAGCCGGTAGATGTCGTCTATAGTATAATGGGAATATTCGGCATCAGCATCGACCCTTACCGCAAGAATCGGCCACCTTACTATTTATTCAACGATTTGGCGAGAAAGACAGCCGCCAAGGCCAGGATCGGGCCAGCATGGATGATGCTCAGTGGTGTAGGGGGTAGTGAGATCCGCAGGAACAAGCTGTCAGGCATCCTCCCGGTCTTTCCACACGCCGAGGGAGCCAACATCAAGTCGAGCAACCAGCCGCCTACATTGCTTTTTGGCAAAGGGAAACGGAAAAGGCGGGAGTGGGTGGGCTACCACGTAGACCATGAGCGGTTCTACATCCCTCAGTACGACATCAAATTCCTGACACATTCGCACCCACACATCATCAACAGCAGGATGATGGAGCTGAAAAGCCACATACCCCAGAGCTCTATTACATTGCGGCGATACGGTGTCAAAGCTTCCAAGAGTACCATAGCCTCGATCCGCCTCGGGTCTGCCAAGGGGCAATTCGTCTACCTTGGCAACATCCCCGACCACCCTCCTTCACGTACTGTGTATGCGCTCTACGTTGGAAAGATTGGAGACATGTCGAAACGCAGTGGCATGCTGGGCCAAAACGGTTTTGTCGAGTTCAGCAAGCGTCCGCGAGTGAACTTCGGAGGTCAGCACTACCTGATATTCATCAAATGGGACAAGCGCCACAAGAAGTGGGATTGCATCGCTGATGGCGCTTGGAAGCCAAATGGCACATACTGGAGACCACCGACGGCACGCTACATGCTCACTATGGGTGCTGGTTCACAGAAGACGCACAAAAGGTGGCCTGTGCCAAGTAACCTTCTGTCGACTCTCAGTCCGAACAACCTGGATCTCCGGCGACGTCGCTTAGCCCATAGCTATGGGTTTGAACCTCTTCCAGACTTTGGACACTCATCATCGCATAAGAGAATCAACTGGGGGTATTACCGGGTAGGACCACCTAATCTTCCCCTTTTCCTAGTCCTACTGAGCTGACACGTCCTAGTTGGACAGTTCCCCAGGTATTCCGCCATCATGGTCAAAACGCCACATCAACTACAACCTCCGTGGTCTCCTCTCCTCTCAAAAAAAGCTGGACAAAAAATTAGAGGACACCTCCGCGCTATCGGTCCTCTCCGCCCGCTCAAAGCATCCGCCGAAAAAGATCACGGAGCGTACACCGACTAAGATCACCAACGACGGGCACGCCGTGGTTCCCTATAGTTACGACGGCTGGTCTAGATCTGAATGCTCTAAGCACTCGCTGAATGGCGTCAACGGAATCCTCATTCCCAAGCCTGGCCGAACAAGGGGACAGCAGGATTACTGGGTGCGAATCTGGTTCGGGGAGCGGGTCATGTACGTTCAGATGAAGTTTCATCGGAAAACTCCAAAGGAGTACTGGAACATGGTGGTTGTCCCGTACCGGAAAGGTGGCGGAGGCGGATACGTGGTGAATGGGAAGTACATTAGGCGTCCAGTTCGCAAACAGCCATATCCCAATACTCCCTCGTGGAGGAGCGGTCCCCAGGGGTATCCGGCTTATCAGCCTCCGGTTTATCAGCCTCCGGTTGGACTTTGCCTACCAACTTTTCTACCTCGGTGTGTGCCATTCTATTATACATATGGCTGCTGTTACTGAGTGCATCAACTTGGGTTTGGATATGAATTGAGCACTCATAGTGTCGGTTATTGTGCATACTTCTTAGTTTTATAATAGACACAAACGATACCAGGCCATATCCTTCAGTTACCCCACATTGCTGATGTTGAATTTAGAGACTGCATTGTGCTAAGTCTGGCTCATTAATTGTGCCTGTAAATACCAACTTGAATATCCCCCACCATCTTCTAACTTAACCCACGAAGGTCCATATCGCCAAGCCGCCGTTTAGCTTCTGGCGTTTTGTCACAATCTTGAAAGCTTCTCATGTGGACAGTCGAACTGGGAAAACGCAATCGACTGCTTGATCATCCAACTAATGCCTTCATGAAGATCATTATCCCACGCGTCGTTGGCTGGAGCATTGGGGAATCTGCGGAAGTAATGGGCATAACCTGGATAAACACTGAGATTGACTGGGATACTAAAAGGCCGTCAAAGTCAGCTGGAGCTCTATCATTGCGGGATCCAGAGTATCTTTTTACCCCAGGTTTTGCAGCTTCTCCTTGAATAGCATGCCATGATCACGGAGCGGGTCATCACCACAAACCATGATATGTGTGGGTGGTAGTTTGTCAATGTTTTTCTCGTCGAAGAGAAGTGGGTTAATGATTGGGCTGTCACGACAGGAATGAAGAGGATCCATCATGCGGGCGTATTGCTCGACCCATGAGTAAGAGAGGAGGGGTGCATTCTGACACTGTATCGGAGAAGCCTTGTTGCTTTGGATCTGTTCGTAGGGGAACTTTTCTGGCAAGCAGAGCCATGGGGCGGCTAAACATTGACCTTTGATGATAGACTCCCCCAGCTAGGTTGAAGATGCCACCGTTAGTTGACAGACAACACGAGAGTAGTTGTTTGCATTGACTCACTATCCTCTCTCGAATAACAATACTTGCTGCCAGGCAAGCACCAGCGCTGATCCCCATGACATAAAGGCCAAATTTCGGTGGCATCCCAATGCCGGCTGCGTTCTGTATGACCCAGCATCGCGCATCCCATGCATCTTGGAAAGGCGCTGGAGCTGTCCACTCAGGAGCCAACCGATAGCCCACACTGACAACAATAACAGCGCAATTCAGAGCTAAGCTGGTGCAAGTGGCATCCTCGGTGGACAAAGAGCCGGAGAAGAATCCACCTCCGTGGAAGTATAGGAGGATTGAGGCACCGCGGTTGCGAGGGGAATAGAGGCGGATGGGTATTTCGACACAGTCTTCGCCAACAATCATCAAGGTTTTGGTCTTCACGCCATGATCACCCATGGACTTCAGCTCATCGCCACTGACGTTAAGCCGCTGTGAGTTGATTCGACGACGAATGGCTTTTATATCTGGGTTGCTGGTTGGGTCAGAAGCAGGAGGCAGTGATTGCTGTTGAAGAAAGAAAGTCCATTCAGTAGAAGGGCGGGAAAGGTAGCTGAAATTTGCCATGACGAAGGTTTTCTCGTATGGAACCTGCTTAACAGGAAAATGTGAATCTGATGCCGCATATTTCTACCTCCTCCGTGAATATTTATACTTGAGTGACCCCACGGGTCCCAGTTGAGCTGCAATGATGTCGGCATTTTTAAGGCCCGAGACCTTTCGTGCGATTCATGTCCTATGACCAAGTCCATCAATTCGTTGTTGATCACTAGCTCGAGGCCTGCAGCAGCTGGTCTGGGTGGATATTCGGGGGTGGAGGATGATCGTCGTCTTGCTTGCTTAGAAAACATGGCAAGCAGCGGCAGGCATAACTGGCGTGCACCGATACTGCTGCAACTCTGATTCAATACCATCGGAAGATCTGGCAAAGGAAACGTTATAGCGGGTTGCAATAGGTTCTGGGTGACCGGTGTGTACCCAACTGATGATCATAGCCGGCACATCAGAGTCAACAAAAATTCAAGCTGTAACATCACCCGGATCTCGGCACAATTGACATTATATCCGTTGTCGATGTGCGCGGGGCGGAAGATAAACAACCTCCGTGGGATGTCCGCTCCGACTTCACCGTCTTTGGCGAGAATTTGGCTCACGGAAAGAATTTGATAGTCTCAAAGTTGAATGAATGATTCTCATAGAAATCATCATACGGATTTTGAGGGTTGGGAAGTGAAGTTCACAGTCGAGTATCAGTTTAGTGTATGGATCAAGGGACACTTTTCTGAGGTTCAGTAATGATGAGCCGGAATCTGAGGTTGGCCGAGGGATCCCACGATACAAACGTGATCGCGGTAAGAATTTTGTGACTGGGGCCCTCGGGTTGGTCTATATATAGGGATTTTAGACAGTGTCTTTGCAAACACTCAACCAAGTAGAGTGATAGAAATCCTAAGTGGTGGGACGTTGACTTCTTCGCTTGTTGCGCATCTCGACAGAGCATGTCCGTACCAAGAGTAGAATATGGCATGACAAAGGCATATAATATCGGCTAAGTACAAATCCCAACCGAAACAATTACACGTTACCTAACATCTAGAGTGAAGGGAGACAGACTCGGAGCTCTAGCGAGCTGAGAGACAGTGAGATGACATCTCCGCTTGCCTCGGCACTTCAGGACTTTGCTCAATAGACCAATAGCAAATCTCCAAAAGCGAGCTCATTACGCTCGCCTAATTATTACTGGCAACTAGCAGTTCGCCGAGCATTATTCTCATTGCTTATCTTGTTCTTTTGGTGGCTATAATCCCTGCCAAGAACGGACCAGATGCTAACTCCGATCCGTCAGCCAATAACAACATCAGGAATCCGAGGTCTGCATGAGGTCCTCGACAAAGCGCCTGAACTTCATTGTCATCATCAAGAAGGATTCAGCTTGTCTCAGATCAGCCGGGTTACCGGTAATTAAGAGGAACCCGAGAATGAATCAAGTCTCGTGGTATTAAAGCTATATAAACGTAGTGTCGTTCGGCTGTTTGTTGAGCCTGACCTCAATATCACATTCCGAGCCGTCCACCTGAGTGATAGCTTGCAAAGATGGGTGGATCTTTTTCAAGTACATGGACGCAATCGTTTCCTCCTAAACCAACCTTTACCGAAAAAGATGTCCCCGATCTCAAAGAAAAGGTGAGTGATATTTCCTCCTTGCAGCATTTCCACGTATTCACACTGCAGGTCTACATCGTCACTGGTTCCAACACTGGCGTGGGCAAGGAGCTAGCCCGGATGCTCTATTCCAAAAATGCCAAGGTCTACATCGCCGCCAGATCCGAAGACAAGGCCAAGACTGCCATGGCCGACATCAAGAAGGCATCGCCTGACTCTTCAGGGTCAATGGACTTTCTTCGTCTGGACTTGGCAGATCTTACTACTATTAAAGCATCAGCCGATAGCTTCCTATCCAAGGAGAAGAAGCTTCACGTGCTGTTCAACAACGCGGGAATCCAGAGCCCAGACCCCGGGGTAACTGCCCAGGGCTATGAGGCTCATCTTGGCGTCAACTCACTTGGGACTTTCCTGTTCACCAAGCTTCTAACACCAAAGCTCGTCGAGACGGCCAAGAGCGAGCAGGTTGGCACGGTACGAGTCATCTGGGTGTCGTCCGCAGCGACAGAGATTGTGGGTGAAAAGTTTGTCGGCCTTCATCTAGACAACCTTGACTATCACATTGACAAGTCTGAGATGTACAAGTATGGCATGAGCAAAGTTGGCAACTACCTGCATGGCGTTGAGTATGCAAAGAGGCACCGGGCCGATGGTGTCGTCAGTGTTCCTCTGAACCCAGGAAACCTCCAATCAGACCTGTACAGGGACCGGACTTCATTCTTGTTCAAGTTCATGGTCAAGTATCTGATGTACCCTCCGGTACTCGGGGCTTACACCGAGCTCTATGCCGGACTGTCTCCTGATATCACAATTGACAAGACCGGTAGCTGGGGTGAGTTTACGATGCTCAAAATCTGCAACAAGTCTAACATGATGGATAGTAATTCCCTTCGGCCGTATTCACCCAATCAGAAAGGATCTCACCGAGGCCACGAGGACGAAGAGCGAGGGAGGAAACGGAACCGGCCTCAAGTTTTGGGAGTGGAGTGAGACGAAGGTGAACAAGTACCTATAGGTATGGCGCATAGAGTTTAGCAAGAGCTTTGGCTGGTAATATAGATTTATTTAGACGAGATATTCCTCCATGAAGATTGTCGATTTGCGGATGGTACTCATCAGGTACTTTTTATAACACTCTGCATCCACTTTCCGGCGCGGTTGTCTCGTCAAGGGCCGGGCTTATCAAGGCATCACAGCAATAAATCCAACTAACACAGTGGCCATTTTTAGTCTTACTATCAGGGCAGAAGACAAGTTTAATAATGCATGTCTTGGTTGATAGAGCAATACGCAAAGGCAACGTATCAGTTATTATAAGAAGAGTTTGGGCATTTAAATTAAGAGTGTAGTATACACTATCAAGAAGTACAAAGCCAATCCTCCTCATCAGCCATTACCATATCCATCATACCTCCTCTACAGGAGTCTATACAAGTACATCGTATGTACCGCTAGCCGCTTAGTAAAGACCAAGCATGGCCAGGGCGGCAACAGTAACGGCGGTAGCGAGACCGAAGTGCTTGGCACCAGCGTTAACGATTACTGTGGTGGGTGCGGGGGTGCCCTACAAAAAGAGATAATCGTTAATCTACTGGAGGAGTAGGAGGAACCATGCGAGACATACAGTGACACCGATGGTGCCGATCTCGTCGACCGAGGTCTTGGTGCCAGCGGAGCCGGCGTCGGTGGACTCGGTAGCAGGGGTGGCGGCAGTGGTGAGGGTAGTGGCGGCGGAGGAGCCAGCAGTGGTTTCGGAGCCATCAGTCTCCTCGGGGGCGGCACCAGTGGTGGTAGCCTCGGGGGTAGAGTCGTCAGTCTCCTCAGCGGCGGCAGTGGTAGAAGGCTGGCCAGCCGCAGTGGTCTGCTCCTCCTCCTCATCGGCGGTGGTAGCGGGCTCCTGGGCCTGGGTGGTAGAGGGCTGAGCGGCAGCGGTGGAAGCGGGCTCCTCCTCCTCGGCAGTGGTGGCAGCAGCCGAAGAGCCAGAGGCGCTGGGGGTGGGGGAGAGACCGCACTCCTCAGCGGCACTGGTGACACCGTTGCGGTAGTACTGCCAGATGTTGTAGGTGTTGGCGCAGATCATGCAACGTCCGTAGCGCTCGTTCCACTCGTCGTTGTCACAGTAGCCCTCCTCGCGGCCAAGAGTGATCAAGAGACCTGTGGAAGGTTATTAGATACAATCACATGCTTGCATGTGTGTCGATGCAACATACCGCAGTCCTCGTGGCAGGCATACTGAGGGGTGCCAGGGGCCTGACGCTTGAGAAGAGCAGGAACAGTGTCGGGGAACTCGAATCGGGGGTCGAGGGCAGCCACCATGGAGGCCGAAGCCAAAAGAGTGTAGGTAACGAACGAATGCATCTTGAAGGTGAGAGATGAGATAGTCTAACCGCCAAATTGCTAGGTGACTGGATTGATTGTCTTGATCGAGTGCTGAGGATGAAGAAAAAAGGTACACCTGAGAGCTTGCGAAGCTCTCTTATATAACCGGAATGACTCGTCTCTGGAGTCAATGTCCAAACCCCTTGATCGAGAAGGGAAAGGCTCCAGGTCCGGGGCGGTTCCTGCAGGCCTGATCCACGCCTGCAGAGCTAATTGCAACGGTATCCAGCTTTCTCGCCCCTCCGGTAAAGCCGAGAGTGTGGCCGGAGCTCCTACTCCCCGCGGATGCAACTCGTGGCCTGATGCCAAGTCTAATCACGCGCTGATGGAGTAGCACCGATGTCCCAAACAAGAATTCTGATCCGAAAAGAGGTGCCGATATCGTTCGTGGGAAGGATTTCCCTCAAAAGAACCCCCCCAAAGGAGCAGGGGTCTTTGACAGGCGCCCAGGCCTCGCCAAGCCTTGGAAAATTGTGGGCGAAAAGTCCAAAACTGGTGTAGCGATGCATCCAAAATCTTATCTGATCATCTGATAAGCAAGGGTCCAGCTCGGGTCAGACCCAGTGACCGGCAAATACCTCGGGCTAAAAGAAACCGTTCACGAGTACGTATAGAACTTGTGTTTCTTGGCTAAATGCTGGACCCCCACCACATGCAAGTTAGTAGTTTCTCGGCGACCGACAGGTCCGTGGGACGGTGGGAGGTTGGTCTTTCTATTGGAACGTGTAGTAGTATATCAGGAGGATGAGTGCCCCTTGTTTACCGCCTGTTACTCAACCCTCATTTCCCGTGCATGTTCTGCCGCGTCATCCTATCGCCGCCCACAATGCTCAAGAACCTTCTCCTTCTTGGTCTGGCGACCTTTGTCGTTGGTCAGTCTGACGACGATGACATCCCTACGGGTTCCAGCGTCACTGACGATGAGATGGGCCCGGCGGCCTTCATGTGGCCGGCCGACAGAGTCTGGGCTGGAGACGTCGACAACAGGGCTCCATGTGGCTCCCGCGCTTCGGCTGGAAACAGAACCGAGTTTCCTATGAGTTTGTTTCACCTTAAGTCAATTAACTGTGATAGTTGCTGACACAACTCTAGCGGGCGGCGCTGTTTCGCTGGTTGCTCAGGATGATTACTACGATGCAAAGATTAGCATCTCGTACTCGAGCGGTTAGTTTCAATTTCCATACTTTCCTCTCGATAGCATTCCTGACGGGAACAGACCCCTCCTCCAACGATGAATTTGAGACCTTGATTCAGGCGAAGTCCATTGCCGATCTGAACCCAGGCCACACCTGCGTCCAGCTCCCCGATGCGCCATCCAGTGTCTCAGCTGGCGACAACGCCACGCTGCAAATCATCTACCGCGCCGATTGGGATGCTCCTCACAACCAGACCTTCTACGCCTGCGCTGATATCACCTATGTCTCCGAGGCCAACTTCAACTTTGAGATCCCCTGCTTCAACGCTACCGAGCCCGGTGACGATGACAAGGCGGCTGGTGCTACTGCTTCTGGCAGCCCAACTGCCACTCACCTGTCGACCAAGGAGACTTCTACTTCTGAGGCTTCTAATGATGACAACGAGGAGAAGTCGTCCGGTGGTTCCAAGGGACTCAGCGGCGGTGCTATCGCTGGTATCGTTGTCGGCTCGGTTGTTGGTGCCCTCGCCATCCTCGGCGCTGGCCTGTTCCTTTGGCGCCGAAAGCAGCAGCAGGAGAGGAACGAGCGCATTGCTCGCATGGAGGACAACGCTCGCAAGCACCAGTTGGCTACGGACAGCATCCGCTCTTCTCAGGCTTAACTGTGCTTCGAAAAGCGCATGGATGATTATTCTACGGTGATGTCTTTATGATACCTGTATGAAGGAATGTGATACCTGGTAGTGATGGAAATTTGTAGATAGTTTATGTCTAATGGAACGATATTTGGTCTTAACAACTGCGCATTTCAACTCGATGCTGTGTTCTCCTAATCTTTGATGCATCTTGCAAGCGAATAGCATCCCGCATATCTGCAATGACAAGTCTGCAAGAGACCTTCAGCCACAATTCGACATCTATCACATATCCGTTCATGCGAACACTACCATCAGAGCTGAACTGCGGCCATCGCTTATCCGGCATTCTCCGGACGATCTCATTTCCGCCCTCTACGCTACCGACGCACGCCCTGAGGCTACGCGGCTACGCCGTGATCTTTCAGCTCGATTAAACAGATTCCCGGATTTTCAGATTCCTCTGGGCAAGACAGGGCCAGGGAACCTCCCAGTACCTGCAATTTTCCCCCGCGGCCATCGTTTCCCGATATCGGCCGTCGGTGATGCCATCTTCAACACCCCTTGACGACCCCCCGAGGTTTTGCTCCTTCCACCGTTTCCAGTCACCCCAGAATCATAATCACACCAACGGTCGATAAAGACTTGATTTACGTACGCTAGACTAGTTTCCACGTGGTGATTGGCGCCCCAGTTGAAGAATCACGCAATAAAAGTTGGCCCGTTGGAGCGCTTGGGTACCATTGCTGTGGAGCCGACGAGGATCGATAGTTGCATCCCATCGTGTTTGGATGGGCCATGAGCAAATTTAGGAAATACGGGACGAAGCAAGGCCAAGGATCTAAAGGATAAAAGCCGGATCTGCTAACAGCCCGAATAAGAATAAGCCCGCGCAAACCTTGTTGTTGACGGATCGAAAAAAACACCCATGATGGTGGCAACGGAGGGACAGGGGGGAGCACGGAGCAATGTCCTCACAATGCTTAGCGTGGGAGGAGTCCGGGAGTTCACCTGAAATCTGTGGAGACGAGTGTGACATTTGCAGGGATAGCATTGGACACCATCTAATCAATCTTATCAATCAATGGACCGTCATCGGATATGTTGATGGAACCCTTGGTTGGCACTATTGGACTTGGCACAGCTACTGGACTTGGCACAGCTGGCGTGTCACCCTCGGTTGGTTCAGGGAGTGGGCGCCTGTAACCCAAGACGGTCTTGGAGCATTCCACCAGTCCCTTTTCTTCCTCCGTATTCATTGTTAGTGGCCGGCACAAGTGGGATAGAGCCAGGCTATCGGTAGTCGTGGCTTGGCTCTTGGAGTGGGAGTGCTTGGTCAGGCGTGACCAAGCACCGGATGGGGAAGGCAAGATAACGTTTTCACTTTAATTGGGAGTTGGAAAGATGTGCTGCAGATGCACGCGATGCATAACGTGGTGTAGATTGAGAGACAGGATGCTTCCCCTACCTGACCTAAATCACGTCTTGATTCCCCGAGTTTCCGTTTGGCATATCGCCAATTACTTATTCTCTGTCTCTTTCTTTCTTCTGCTTGCGCTCTTGCTCCCTACATGTCGGGCAATCAGTAGGTAGTGCGTTGTAGATAGATGTGATGATTTCTCCACTACAAGGCCTGTTCTGCTCAGCTTTTTCGCATCTGACTGGGTAATCCAGGATCTCGATAAGAGATTGGCAGCCTGAGCATTGGAAATGGCGGCGGTCAATGTAGCACATGTCGAAGGAGCTTGTATAGGTTAGCACTGAGATGTAGCAATTGGAAGATTCGCTAGTAGCAAGAAAAAAAGCTTCGAGAGATAGCGATTATAGACTTTTTACACTTTTTCCTAGAGCTTATTGAACCTCATTGACTCTTTATGACTTAATAAGTAACGTCTGTTTGAGAGATGAATGTTCAGGTCGTCAAAAACACGTTGGTTTAGTTGCATGGAGAAGCCTCCTGAAGAAGGAAGTTCTGTTACCCTACATTCAAGGTCATCTTGTCACTCGGTCGAGAGAAGGCACACGTGGATGGTCATTATACCCATGATTCTTTTCTGTAAATCTTCTGGTTATTACTGGTAACCCTAATATTAGGAAAAGGGAAAAAATCCGATGGCTCGCTGCATAGAAGAGACCCGAATGGCTCAAAGGTGAGCTTTGTCAACACGTCAATACGTTCACACTCTGAAAAAAGACCGGGAACCAGTGCCCCGAGCCCCTTTGCCAAAACGTGACCGGGATGCTGTGATTACCAACCAAATCAGGGACAATCACCTGAACCTCACCAGTTCACGCATGGAGCCATTCTTCCTCTCATGAGTGGATAGGTGCTGTTACATATTTGCCCAATGCTTTGCATCTCTGAAACATGAACAGGAACATGAACCGTAACCTACGTAAGCACACAAAGGGTATCATGTGTCGAGTTTTGCTTGGCGCCAAGAGGGAACAAAGGGGAATGGTTAATCCACTTACTCACACATATGGTTCGAGTAGTGTTCAGAGAGGTATTGGCGATATCGTGAATGAGCACAATTTCACTGTTCTTTCTGTTCTTTCTGTTCGTATTTGCGTAGATGGTAAAATTCACAGGGACGTCTGTGCCAAAGTGAGAACAGACCCATCTCAACACCAGAACACACAGTCATATCTTTATCTAGGAGAACACTATTCCCTATGTTCAGCAATTAATATAGAACCAAAACCTTGGCGAATTCCATTCACTCGCACATAAAAAGACTGTCGATTTCCTGTCTTGGGCTAAAATCTCATCATCACATTCACATCTTCACTCACACAACAACAACAACTCACTCACAACTCACCACAATTCACTACAACTCACTACAATTCATCACGATGGATTCTCCCACTTTCACACAGAACACCAACCCCAGCCCCACTGTCACACAGTCAGTCAGGCAGATGCCCGCACCTCCTGCCGACAAGGCTGGCATGGGGCCTAACAGCCTACCTCACAGCACCGTATGCACCTGCCAGTGGTGTGGCGGATGCCGACGCCCGATTCTTCACTGGGACACCCTTCGGTGCAACGACTGCCACATCGAGTGCCCCGATTAAGTGAGGGTGAGTCTGTAGTGTGACAGCCGCTCATAACGTTGTCCAGTGGGAACTTCATGGCAGTGCCAGCTGACACAGGTGAGTAGAGGTGAGTTGAGACTAACTGAGAGTATGAGAGAGCAAGAGTAAGCAGAAGAGGTAGATCAATAAAAGTCCTTCAAGACACCAACTCAACAGTTTCATAATACAAATAAGAGATAACAGTGAAGTCTAAGAGTGGTTATGCCACACATTCCCATAGAACCAAGGAGTGGATAGCAAAGCTCAGAGCCATCCACAACAGCGACAAGTCCAAGGTGCTCAACTGTGAGTGAGGCCGACTGGGGTATCAAGAGGGCGCTCCAGTCCAAATCACTTGTCCGGTCTAAAAATACACGTTGAGTATTACTTCTAAATCAAATTGAAGCTCTTACATACAGGGAATGATGACATTTACTCTGTATGTGAACCATTTAATGGACCTGCCTACCCATGCAAACTCTTTACCTCTGTTTTCCCTGCCAACGACGTAATAAAGTTTGGATGGAGATCCCAAGTTTTCTTCCTTCTAGTCTGCTAGGTCCCTTCTAAGTCATTAAATATGTGTATTACTTGCAAGGTAAATGACGGCGAAGGGGACTGCTTGGCCACGCCACAGCACGAGATGTCATGCATGATCAAGATGAAAAAATAACCTTATTTTCGATGGTATCTGAGATCAATTGTACACAGGGCAACATACGATTCCGTTCCAAACGATTACGAGCTCGGATCAACGTCAAGGTACAAGTTGATCGCTTCTTGGCTAAATTGAAGATCGGCCGATGAGTATCCACACAACTGCCGTTGTACGGCCGATGGACTTGGTGTCATGAGTGACGAGTCATTTCTACGTCTCTAAAGTCGGTGAGGCTCTCTTTTCATGTCTCAAAAAGTCCTTCGCTCGGAATCATTCGACGGCCCACGGTGAACTTTCACATGTTGCAAGTAAAGTCTTCACTCGTCTGAGGAGGGGAAATGAACATGAGGCGGTCAAAAAGCTTAAAGACCGTAAATCTAAGCGAACAAGGAAACCTTTTTGGCCAGCTGAGAGTCAAGAAAAAATCGTGTAAAGCTATTTCAGTGTACCTAATGGATGTTTAAGAGCCACAGCCGCGGTAATACATCACAAAGCCTATCAGGGGCGCACATAATCATAACATGGGTGAGTATTTGTAAATTGTCAGCTACTTATATCATCCACTCTTATAGCAACTGTCTCAAATGGCGAGACGGGAACCCTAAGTTAGTCCATGAAGAACTCCCGGAGCTTTCGCAAGATCTCATCATTGGGCCTCATCTCCACCTTCTCCAGCTTCCAAAGCCGCTGGAGTAATTGTTTGCTCATTTGATGGCCATTGAAACAATTCTGTCTATCAAATACCCGGCAGACCGTCATGCGCTCACCATCGGACATCTCAAGCCACAGCGACACAGCGTTGCCCTCGAACCTGAGCTTATTGATCTTGTCCTGCAAGGCTGTTCCTTCTTCAGGCGTTGTTGCAGGATTGTTTTGAGTCATATCTTGCTCTGCCTTTAGGACCTTGACCTGGTCCATCCTCTCTGTGAGATAGTGGCATTCGCCTTTCATCTCCCAGGCGGCGAGGTTGTTGAGAAGAATGATTGACGTCTCTACAATGCGCTCGTTGCGCAACTTGTTAGGGTCGGCCAGCTGAATCCACTCTTCAATATTGTGGGCAGGTCGCTTGATAGAAGTCATGATTGCTGTTAAGGAGATCTGTCTGTAATTGAAGATGCCGTAGGTGCTGTAGTTGCAGATTTTGTAAGTCAGGAAGATGAGTACTTATGCGAATCAGAACCGCAGTTCTTTATTAGCCTTCTGATCTTTTGGATACTATCTGATCAAAGCGTTTACTGAAGACGTGCAGGTGAATGTTCAACAAGTGCCTTTGTTCGTCCCGAACACCCATTAACAACTCATCGACATTGTGTTCTGGATCTTGCTAGAACCACCCGAAAATGGAATGACACATGACGTTCAGCTAGCCGTGATACTTTCGGGGGTAAAGGGTGGTAGAGCGAGGCTCAAAACATGTCGTAGGAATTAGAACATATTTTGATGTCGATAAAGTCATGTTCCAGTCTCTCCTATTGTTTCTCCCTATTTTTACATGTTTTGTTCGCTGTCAAAACGCACCAATGAGGCGAGGTAGTCACTCATCCTCAATGCAAGGAGGTTTCTCACACTGAAAATCCCCCGCGTGACAGCTGCCAGCCACTCTGCGGCATCTAATTCAAGGCACAAGCCGTTCAGCCACTGTTCCGAGTTGAAACAGATCTTCCGTTTAGCACCAATCACAAGGATAGATGGGCCAATCATTTCCCTCCGGGTCGTACGCGCCCCTGGGCTTAGCAGGGCGACCCAATAGAGTTGCAGGCCAGCTGAATAGAGAGGCGTATTTTGGGCGCCACTATTGGCAGTCTGATTTGCCAAGCACTTCAGCGCCTCCTCGATTTTTAAATCTCTCTCCGGTCATGCTGAAATGAAAATTCGCTCCTCTGTCTTCCTTTCCTCGAGTTCTGGCTGAACCCTTCATTGCTTAGCAAGGTAGTCAACAGCCATGGCCAACATCTCCACGCCTCGCGCGCCATGGAATATCACTCTCCTTTATGAAAATACCACATCCGAAGAAATCGTTGCCCTGCCGTGGGTCAATAGCCCCAACATCCGCGGCACTGTGGACATCCTACAGAGTTGCATCCTAACCCTGGTTGCGTGTATCTACACGGCTCTCCATCTCGACGTGCCGAAAAGAACATCGAGCTGGCGACTATTTCTCACGAAACTGAAATGGGTCGCGATTACCCTCTTTGTACCTGAGCTTCCCGTTTTCATGGCGGCTGATCAACTCCATCAGGCGTGGAAGCTACGACAGGAGCTTCGTGAGTTGAAGAAGAGGGACGAATCTAGCAACGTGGAGGTTAGAGTCCTTTGAATGTCATCTGAGGCCTTTCTTGCTGACTTTGTAGTTTGAAATTGACCTTCGATATTGCTTTTTTATGATTATGGGAGGCGTTCGTCTTGATGTCCACGACATCATCTCCATGCCAGACCTTGACCCCGAGGCTATTCCGCACTTCAAAGACGATGGAGGAAGAAGATCTGTCCGACCAAGTCCTGAAACCGTATCCTGGCTTGCCAAACAAAACATCTGGATAGAGGTGTCACAGAAGACCATTGACGACAAGAGCAAGGCTGACATCCTTCAAAAGATCCTCGTGGTCATCCAAGTGCTATGGATGGTGACGCAGTGTATCGCTAGAAGCGTGTACAATCTGCCGTTGACCTTGCTGGAGATCCATACCATGGTCCATGTGGCGTGTGCCGTCTTTCTCTACATCTGTTGGTTTCGGGTATGTCTTCACATTCATGTTAAACACGTTGGCTCGTGTACTAATCAAGCTTAGAAACCACTCAACGTCCAGGAACCCGTCATCTACGAGGGCGGGTCACTCACAGGAGAGATCGCCCTCAAAATTGAACATCAATTCTACGCAGAGATGAAGTACCTATTCGCACTCTTTCCACCCCGCACGCACCTGGACCAGGCTCCTCCTAAAGGACCGCACGGCATGAAGATGCGCTGGGTAGATACCCTGGAAGACTCCATAATGCGTCCGGGAGATGTCCTTCCTTCAGGACTCGCCTTGTGTTGTACAGTTCCTCAAGAACATCACAGAGAGGACCAAGAGAACGCCGAGCCTGATTACGGCGAGGTTCCCGTGACGGAACAATTTCTTCATCGCTGGGACTGCATTCTTAAAAGATATGCATTTGAAAACTGCGAGCGGCTATCAAGAGAGAGAAAAGTCACACTATACGCAACCGACTTTCTTAGAGTAGATCATCGGCCCCTCCCATGCATGGACGAAGACCCTCCAACACCTTATCTAGCACTCTTGGACGAGTTCACTCCCTTTAGAAGGACCACCTTCAAAAACATTCCTTTTTCTGAGGGCAAGGACAACTTTGACATCAAGTTTCTCGACATGCTCGGGGGAAGAGTCACTCTACAGCCGGCCGACTTCTTCAGGATCTGCTGGCAGATCCCCGAACTCATGGCTCTCGCTGCCGCTCTCTCGGGCATGTACGGGGGCGTTCACCTTACGGCATGGAATTGGACGTTTCCGACCTATACCGAGGACCTTCTCTGGAAAGTCAGCTGTTTATGCGTGGCTGTCGCATTGCCTGCCTTCTTCTGCGCTAGTTGGGTGCTCGTTTGTATTAGTGCCATCTTGCACTGTCTCGTGGAGCCATGCTTTGGTCTCCGGAAGAAATGGGCATCACGGGCATTTAAAGACCCGCTTCGAGCTTACTCGGCCTGTGTTGCAATCGTATATATCTGCTGTAGGATCTTTATCGTTGTCGAGGCCTTTGTGGCATTGAGACAGGTTCCTGTGGGAGTTTACATATCGCCTGCATGGGTTCAGATGGTGCCTCACTTCTAGTCGAGTCCTGAGAATGACAAGTATATGCAGTCTATGGCTTGAAACTCCCCATTTTTATCATGCTTGTTTGCCCTCTTTATGCAACGCCTTGACGACAGCAGTAGCAAAGTCAATGTTCCCCGCAAATATCTCCCACGAATGCTCGGGATATCCTGACTGAACCGCGATGACAGTATCCAACTTAGGGATAACATAGAGAGATTGGCCATACATGCCAAACCCAGCAAACGCCCCATTCTCCCTCAGAGGACCCCCTTCTGCACCCTTGGCAGGCGTCCACCAGCCCGTTTCGTACCCAAATGTCGGAAGAATGTCGTTCCCGCCAGGAGCTCTTGGTCCTTCGCTAGTCTTGGCTTCAGAAATACCCTGAAACCAACCTGCTGGCAGGACAGGGCCCTTGCCTTCTCCCTTGAGGGCGTCAAGGATGAAGCACCCAAAGCGAGCCATGTCGGTTAGGGTCACTGACAGGCCTCCGTGTCCATCAATCTGTCCCGCCCCAGTTGTCCGCATGTACGCATCGTATTGCATTCCTGCGGGTTCCCAGATCTGACTAGAAATGTATTCCTCCAACGGGACTTGGGTTGCTCGGGAAATTGCAATTGAAAGGACGTAGAAGTTGGGGTTGTAGTAATGAAACTCTTCCCACGGCTCAGCCACCTTTCTGAACGTCCGTAGCCAGTTGAGCACGGCGTTGGTGTCCTGCTGAGGATAGAGCTCAGTCGCATACATTGGGTTGGGAACATCTGGCGGCCGTGCTTCTTCAGAGATTTCCACAACCCCGGCAGACATGTTGGCGAGAGCTAATAAGGGCACGTCTTTCCAGGCAGTATCTTTCAACTCTTCAACGTGACGGCCAACGGTATCATTGACAGACAGCTTGCCTTGCTGCTGAGCGATACCCAGAATAGTCGTCATGAAAGACTTGGTGACAGACTGTATGTCATTGCGAGACCCAGGCGAGTTTCCATGTCTGTACTCCTCAAGTCTAATCACGCCATTTCGAACAACAACGCAGCCAGTCCAGCCAAACTCGCACATAACACTCTCGATATTGGCGTTGGGCTTGTCGCGGGTTGCCAAGTCAAGGCCGAGAGGTGGCCCCTTGGTAAAACGTCTCAGATAAGAGCCGTGTCTGATTTGAGTCGTCCGCCCAGGAAATGTCTCTTCACGCAATCTATAGAGAAGAGGGGTGAAAGCCGCAGCAGCGGGATCGAGGGAGGAGAGCTGGAAGCTGCCGATCTTGTCGGCTATTGAGACGGGTGTTTCTGGCGGCGACATGATGTGTGGTCGTGGCTTGATAGGTCTGAGGGCTTGGGCTAACTCTCCTTGTCACTCAAGGATGTCGATGCGGGGAAACAAATTCCTTCTCGAAGTTCAAGTCAGCATCTTCCCAAGTCGGACGTCTTCTCCGGGAGTTGGTCCGATGAAAACGGATAATAGCCGAGTAAGACGGGTCCGCTTGGGGAAAGACAGACCAATCGTTCTCAATGTCACCCTTTGGCAGATAAGAAGCGTCGGTCGCGGCCCCCGATGGGTATTTTTTGACTCGGATCAAACCCGAATGGTCGAAGTTGGGGCGGCAATCTTATTACCTACCCAGAGTAACTACCTATACAACTCAATATCAAGCCTGCAATATAATCTCGCCTCGAGGTCCGATGAAGGCGCTGTGGTCGCCATTACAAGCATTAAATTGTCAATAGCTTTGTGTTCTCCAAGCACAGGGGAGTATAAGCTTGTCGTAGCTCTTCAAGTTCAATACTGGCTGACCCAGTCATCGCCTTGCAAAGAGAAACCACTGAAATGATCCATCGCCAGCCGAATTCGCAACTGAAAGATCTTAACAGGCACGTGTATTGCTACTGGAAATCTAATGAACGTCTAACCTAATCTTTAACCTGAACTCTAAACTGTTAGCCACGCTCATCGTCTCAACCATTACCCCCCAAACAGCCATCTTGAAGCACTCAATGCCCGCCAGGTTTCCCTCCCTGCTCCATCTCCTTTCGAACAACCTCCAGCAGCTTCTCAGTCTTTACACGCCGCATGTTGTCTTCGGGAAGAGTCTTCCTCCGAATCTCTGCCACATGCTTGAGTAGCTTGACAGCTCTGCCTCTGTACCCCAACGTATAGTAGGCCATTCCAAGGTTGTGCTGGACTTCAAGTAGTTGTTGATCCCCGTCCCAGGCTCCTACTGTCTTCCAAGTCTTGGCTGTACGTCTCAGTATGCTCACAGCCCTAAGAGTTTGTCCGTCTTCCAGAAAGGCTTCTCCCATTTGGTTCTGGAATGCGAGTCGGTCCAGGTCAGCATCGAGGCCATGTCCAACCCAGGCAGGACCTCCCCTCTCCAATCTCATTACTCTGGTGGCCGGATCCCCAGCGGTCGTTCTTGCGATCATCAGCTCAGTCACTGCCGACCTCAGTGTAGCATTGGCAACCCATCCACTTTCAACCATCGCGAGCAGGTACTGTGCTAGCTCTAACCCCCTCTGAAGATAATTGTAGGACCTGCCTTCTATTCCAAGCATGCGCCGCTTGTACAGTAAATCCTGGGCACTCGATGGCGCTGCGTTTTGGAGTATCTCAATCTCATACTCCAGTCTCTTGATCGTCAATGTTGTGTCCTGGCTCTCGGAAGCAATTTCGAGATAGTACTGTCGGATAAGCCGACACATTCGGCTCTGCTTTGTTCGATCTTCTGATTCATAGAGATTCTTTAGGAGTTCATAAGCCTCAAAAACCTGTTTATTGGCCAGAAGCGCATCCAAAAGCCAAGGCCAAGAACTTTCTAGGGCTGGGTGACCACTTGGCAGCTTGTTTAGTGCGTCCGTTATCTTACGCAATATCCTAGCGGTCTCCTTCTCATCTCCCCTGAAATCGGACAAGGTCCTCATGTTTTGAAGAGTTCCAAGAAGTGGAATGGGATCTTTCTCAAATGAACGCGATCTTTCTAGCTCTGCTACGACGTGTTGCAATAGCTCAAAGGACTTATCCAACTGCCCCTCCTGAAGTTGAGTTAAAGGAAGTATGCCCTCACAGTCCAGTCGATGTAGGTCGTCCTCAGGGAGATGCCCCTTAGCCCAATTGTGGGATCCTTGACAGCATTCGTCGACCTCTCGTATTCGATAATGTCCGAGCATATAGCCACCCAGTTCGACGCTCAAGAGAAGCTTCTCTTTGCTTTCAATCCGGTCTTCTGATTGAAGAACCCTTAGCGCATGCGAGATGTATTGTCTCCAGTATGGCTGCTGCCCTGCTCCCGCGCGAAGCACTACTGTAAGGTGCTTGTACGCGTTAATGGTGGTCTCGGAGGACAAACCACTTCTCTGTACCCAGATTTTCGTGGCTAAATGCACAAGGCTATGCATGTCATAGACTTCTTGACCTTCTCGTGGAACCAAGAAGGTATAAGCGCAGAGAGTGCCAACCGAGTACGTAAGTTCCTCTTCCAAGTCCCCAGGGGGTAGAAGTGGAAGCGGGATGTCCTTGGGTTCGATTCTCGAGATAAATCTGAGCATATTGGCAGCCATTGGGTCTTGCGCGAGGATCTGGTCGAAAGAAACACGCCACGTGGTTGCCACAGCGTTTTGCGATCCACGATATCGAGTTCGGTCGTGGAATTCGTGACTTAGCAGGGAAGTCATTTCCTTCTCGGTCCCTCGCAGCAACTCGAGGTATCGAGTGACGGTAACCTTGTTTCGGTTCAAATATGCTGCAGCTTGTCCAATTGCCAATGGAAGGTATGTAAGCTCTTCCAACAGCTCCGAGACAACAGAGGGATCTGCAAGTAGAAGCTTGCTGTTGATGGACTTTCCCAGGAATTCCACGGCTTCTGATGATTTCATTTCCCCAAGTCCCAGTGGCTCTTGGTCAGAAACCTCAAGGGCCACCTCACTCGAGCGAGTAGTGAAGAGGATTCGACCCGCGGGACTTTGGGGCAGCTGTTCATCGATACTGAAAGAATGACCGGGACCACCCAGAATCAAGTCCCGCTCATCAGCGTTGTCCACAATGATGAGCCATGGCCCAGACTTCTTGGAACTCAGAAAGTCTCTCAGAATGGCTTTGGAATCTAAACCTTGCTGGAAAATGCCCAGTTCGGTGGCGACCGTGTTGCAGCTTTGCTCAAAGCTGCTAGCACTCAGTGCAGAGAGCCAGAAGATAGAGTACTCTGGCTTCTCATGTTTGACCCAAAAGGCAAACTCAAGAGCAGTCTGGGTTTTGCCCGCCCCTCCAAGCCCAGCCAGTGCGACCCTTTCGCAGGGCTCCTCGCCGAAGAAGGCATCCGAGAGCTTCTTGAGGATGGTTTCGCGGCCAACAAACCGTTTGTTCTTCGCGAATGGTAGACAGTACTTGGGTGGTGGCAGGGAATTGTTTTCTGCTGATTGGATCGTAATGTTGAAAGCCTGGGTATCATATGAGTCAAAGGGCAGCGACGATGGGAAGCACTCTCAACTAACTTGGATTTTCTCCGCAAGTGCTTTACTAGCAGGCTCTACACCATTCGTGTCAGCCATGATGCATCACGAGAAATCAGCTATGTACACACTTTGCTTTGTCTTGAGATTGCCAACACACTTTCCCACCATAGCAGCACTGTCCACCTTCTCGAGGTACACTTAGGTAGCCATTTTGATCTTTCCGCGCTCCTTGTATTCGGAGAGCTCAATATCCTGGAGGCCCTGCTCGACGTTGAAGCGAAAGTATCGATGGGCATCGCTCAGATCCCGCCATGCCAGGGCGAATCTGTGGGCCGTCGACTCAGTGTTTGTGCTGATACTGACGAGGGTTTCCGAAACAAATTGCAAGAAATTATCGCTAATAGATTTCATGCCTGGATTTCCTGTGCCGATAGAGATGAAACACTTGACCAAAGGCTTGAGGTCTTCTGTTTCGCGGCCCATGATGTATCTCGCCTCACCAACGACTTCGTCAACCGGGTTGTTGGCACCAAGACCCCCATCGAGGTATTTCATATCATCGATCATGACGGGCTCGAAGAAGGTGGTTGCGGTGGACGTCGCCATAGCAACTTCGACGATGGTGGCATTGCTAGAGGGCTCCTTGATCGTGTCGTAGCTTCTCAGGCGGCGAGTCGTCGTAGAATGGGCAGAGGTCGCGCAGACGAACCTCGGCTAAGATCAGCAACGTTCTATGAAGACTTGATGAGAGGTATCTTACACTTTGCAGCTTCTATCCACCCTGTCATTGAACTGGGCCGTTGGGGGCATCTTTCTATGCTTCAAGACTGTTTCAATTGCCGCTTTGAGCTTTTGCGAGTCAAATCTGGGTTGTATCTTGCCTCGCGCTGTCACACGAGACCAATGCTTCTTGACCTTGAAGACAGACTCGGAAAGCTTGCAATAGGCTGCAATGCATTCAGCGACGTCCATCTCCAGTCGGCCCAGCATGATGGCGATCAATAAGCAGGGCGTCTCATGTGGGCTTTGGTAATTTCACTAAAATCTTTGAACAAAGGCATCAGTTACGGAACTTAACTCATCTGACCGAATTGATTTCCAGTCCCTGACACTGAAATGCCTTACGCAACGCCAAGAACATGCATCCTCTACGTGTCCCGGGCGACCATCATTTTTGTCGTTCTTGATGATGTTTCTGGAACAGGCCATCGGCCTCAATGACAAAGAACACTGCTGTCAACACAGAACGGCACCTGGGCCAATCATGGAGCACGGTAACACATCAAATCATGTTCTAGAACTTCTGTTTCCAAACCAGGCCAGGGGTAACAAGGGTATCGGTGAGTGACAGTCATGCGGAACTCACTCACTCTTTCTCCGTTTTTTAGGCATGGAAACATTAATCATTGAACCACTCTTATTCTTTCGAGGAGGCATCGGCGGAACCAAAAGCAACATATCATTACACACATGCATGAATTTAGCGCATCGGACTCATGGAGTTCTCCCGCGTTTATTTCCAGGTACAGCATCGTTTGCAGTACAATTGCAGGAGTAGAGAGTCAAGTCAAAGGATTCAAGTCCATGACTACTCCTATGCAGAGTCTCAAAGCCTCCATCCGTTTATCACATCCTTCTGACACCCGGATTCTATTGGCCAGGAGAGGTGACCAACCACGTTTCCTTCTTACAACGGGCCTTCATCACTGCCGCATATCGGGTCCAGTAGCTAGACAAACGTTGTCCCGGTTCTGGCCTATACTACCAGGCTTTTCAAGCCACACATCTATTTCTTTGACTTATTCACCTGGAAGCTGCATTGGAGTCGCGGGAGACAGTACAAAAGCGCAAAGTCTGTAGGCAGACGAGGCTTGGGAAGCTGGTTTCTTGAATCATCATGAGAACGCGACTTTAGTGGCATGAGAGTGGCATTTGTCTAAACTGATACTGTTATTCCTCAGTTCTAGGCCAACCCTCAATCAATTTTCATCCCAATGTCCTCCACATGGCGTGCTGCAGACGCCTAGTACTGTTGGCTCCCGGAAGAAACCCTCTACAGAAGGTCAACACAGTTGAGAAGGGCAACGTTGACAAGAGCACCCTAAGCAGCCTGGTTAGTCTCGATTCTTTGAGGCGTAGTCGGAAAGGGTCACTCACGGCAGGGGCGTCAGTCTTGCAGCAATAGGCACTGCCATCGCAATTCTTGCCGAGGACCTGAACGGTACAGCTGAGGAGGCCGTTGCAGCAGACCTGCTTGGTGTTGGCGTTGCAAGAGCCGCCAGTGCTGCCGCCTCCGATGCCAGTGGCACAAGCAGAGACAGCCATGGCGAGGGCAGAGGCGACGATGGTGAACTTCATTTTGGTGGTTTGGTGGGGGGTTGGAAGAAGGTTTAAAAGAAGAGTTTTTTGTGTTCAGAGTGTGGTTGCTGTTGTTGTTTGTTGGTGATTGTGATGGTTGGGATGAGACAGAGATAGATGGGAGAAGGCCTCGTCTTTATAGTCGCCGATGGTCTCCGAATTCATACGATGCCGCCGCAAGCGACGTTCTTGATTCCACGATCCTCTCCCTTTTCCTTGATGAGAGTGATCGTCATTACACAGGTGAACAGAATCCACCCTTGAAGCTGGAGATACCCAGGAGTAAATGCTCCCATTAGTTGCTTCCTCCTAGCAAAGCGCTGCGGATAGACCCTCTATTAGACCCGCCCACTATGCAGTGATCGCCCCGACATCCGCTCCGCGACGGAGAGAGCCCACTTCTCTAGCCAAGAAACAATAAACAAGTAATAGGTAACATAGCCAGGGTGTTGACTCGAGCGTTGGATGGAATGTAGCCCTGCCGAGGAAGATGCATAGTGAATTATACGAGTATTTGAGCCTCCTCGGGTATCAACGTCGTCCCTCGGATCCTTATCCTTCATTATTATCTACAAACATCGGATAATCAGGATCAAATTAACAGGTAAAAACTAAACGCTAGTGAGGGACAAGGTCGACTACTTGATGGACAGAGCATTCAGATTCACAACCAAGAAAGAATAGGGGGTCCACAAGCCAGCCACCTCCACCGGCAGTTATTTGGATTGCCACATAGCTACACGAGGCTGCAGATACAGGTCACAAAAGCCAACGTAGAATTCAAGGAAACCTAGCAGTATGTGGATTCTCAGTGACATTCCCCAACAGGGCCCCTTCAGCCACATCGTCAGCAAAGGCCGGTTTTCTTCATCAAGTCGCCTCACCTCGCGCGTGGCAGATGAGGAAAAAACGAGACCAGCGCGAGGGTCGGCCCGCGCCCTGCAAGCCACGTTTGCTTTGCAGGACGACTCGTGGCCTCTCATCCTCGCCCCGACTCCACTTGCCAGGGTATCAAACTTGGCTAAATATTGGGGTTACGCGCGCGTACCTGGGGAGAGGGAGATAAAAAGTTGGTTTCTCGCGGGCCGTCGGGGGCCAGCTTCTGCCAACTTTGGGGATCGTCAATAACTACCAATATGCCGGGCAAAAGCCAACGGCCTAGTCACCTATCATGGAGCTGCCCTCTACCGCCGGCTCCGCCAGCCGACAGATAGATGCTATATGATCGCCATTATACATGAATAAACTATCGTCCCGTGTTCCCTTTAGGGCTGTAAGAAGCTTGAATACGTCAATCAATGCCTCATGAGGAGATGCGCAGCCCGAAACGTGCAGCGAGAGAGGAAAGCAAGCCCCTTGGAGATCTCTCCACCACTCATACTCCCATGTCTAAGACATCATGTGGTCTCCTTGAGGCTGCAAGCACAGCTCGCCTCAACGTCCCAGCTTTCTGTGATTGATACCTACTGCATCGTACGCGAAGATGGACAGAGCTGATGTCTCAGTAAGCCACCAACCCCGGCCGCAGAATCGACGACGAAGGTGCAGGATCGGTGCCGAGCCCGTTTTCTGGGCTGCTTCACTCATTGGAAGGTTGCCCAATAGCCCAATTTTTGGGATGAGGCCAGGGGCAATGCCTTGAGTCGGGCGTCTCTGGCCGCGCTACCGCGGTTACCAACCAATGCAGAGATGTTGGAGCACAGATAGATCATCGCCGATCGTACCCATCACGGTCTACTTCTCGATGACAAGTAACGCGACTATTATTCGACTCGTGCGTGGTCAGCCAGCCACGTCTCTTGAGGGCGCCGGATGAAGGACTTAGAGGACTGACTGGTCTTAGGAGAAAAGAGGTGGGATTTGTGCATAATTTGCCATGCTACATAAGGTAGTTATGCAGTGCATTGTGCATTGTGCATTGTGCATTGTGCATTGTGCATTGTGCATTGTGCATTGCTTAGGTAAGATAAAACACGAGTCTGCTTCGAGAAAGCTCGCCTACCCGGGAGTTAAATGAGAAACACAATTCATCGTCAACAGCGACAGTTGTAAATCGGTTGAAAATATCCCATAAATAGACTGATATATTTAGAAGGTTAGATATGTGTTTCTAGAGGTCAAAAGTATAGTGGTCCTATACTATGATCCAGAATTTAATATTGACTTGTACTGACAACAGCAATGAGTACTCACTATTGCCGTCCACTTGGATTCAAGTCCGAAGTCAATCCTTAACCCGTTAATACGGGATAAAGCGCTTGAACTTCGATAATATAGACAGATCCGAAAGAAGCGAATTCATCACTAGAAGTAGCTCAATAAGACATTTTCCTGGTCACTCTCCTTCGCCATTCTGATGGTTGATCTCCGGCGTCGGAAACAAAGGCGATGACATCATGTGCTATTCATCGCTGGGTCGGGGAGCGACGTTCTGATGCACGTGTTTCAGCACGTGCCTTCACACGTGCCAGGCGTCTGGAGCAATCACGTGAGATTCTGCACCGTAGCAACCGGTCTTTTCCTCCGCCCCCCACATGCCGTCTTCCATCCTCTGTCCTCTCCCCCACAAACCGCATCCTTCCGAGCTGGCCTCAGGTCTGCCTTGGAGGAGTGAGCTTGAAGGCTGAGTAGATCTACAGCCTCTATCATGCGCTTCGTGTTAAGATTCTCATATATGGTGCTTTATTATCATCCTCAAGGATCGTTTTGCAGCCCCAGGATTCACCTCCAATCTGATGATCTACGAGCCCTCTCTTCTCGCCCTGACCCTGTCGACCAAGTCCCTCACAACCTGAGGATCATTCGGCCCATCGTGCGGCTTCGAGAAGTACGTGGGCTCAAAGGCCCTCCCATTCAATAAGTCAGGATCAGCTCCGTGCTCCAACAGCCACTCTGCATACTCCCAATCCTGCCCTGCGCACGCAAACGCAAATGGTGTCAGATTCTCCATCCTCGCTGGTCGAGTCATATCGAGGAAAGGAACCCTCTTGATGTCGTTGACACCTGCCATCCCGGAGGACAGAATGAACTCAGCCATGGGGAGGCGCACGGAAAAGGCTGTGGTACCAGCCCCTCCCTTCCATTTGACCAGCTCATGTAACGGCATTGCATACGCGGGATCCGCCCCGTGAGCCACAAGCAGGGCTACCAGTGTGGGGTCCCCCGTGAGAATGGCATGGCCGAGCACTTTGCTGGAAGCGCGACGGTTCAAGGGTTTCGGGTCTCCTATGCCGATGTTGTGGTGGCTGATCGTGGGATCTGCGCCGTGGGATAGCAGGAACGTAAGGAGAGGTCTGTTTCCGAGGCTTTCAATGATTGGACTGACCAAGCGATTGTTATCCATCCAAGAGAATCCAGTCCACAGCTGATTTGGATGCCAGCCAAACTCGACAAACACCTCGAGTAATGGTATTGAGACTTCTCTGCCTTTGTCAAAGAGGGTCACTACCTGTCCCCGACCACCCGGATACTTCGAAGGATCGGTCCAAGATCGTAGAAAGACATTGTCGTGCAAGATGGTCCCATGCTTCAACAGGCAGAGTGCGACGTCGGCCTGATTTGCAAAGGAAGCCCTCTCAAGACCGTATTGGCGCACTGCCTGGGTCGGGTCGCACTCTTCAAGATAGGATTCTACCTGGGGAAGCCAACCTTGTGCGCATGCAACGTAAAATCCCAGCTCCCGCGGGTCTCTCTGGGTGATGACATTGGCGTTGGTGGAGTACTCGGGCCTGGGAAGGCGAGGCGGCAGTGCCGGAAGGTCATCATCGTCTTGAGATGCCAAGCCTGGCCGGGGCGGGTATGCGGCTATGTCCCTCTCCGCACGGCGCCGGTTGGCATTTGCCAGCTCCATCCTGGCGATGTGCTCACGGATGTTGCCGAGGTCATCCATGGTGGTGTTTCGGATATACCAGTTGGGGGTGGAGAAAGTGACAGGGCCTTCGGAGGTAACGTAGGGTTAATCTGGGCTTTAATCACGGAGGAGGAGCTGAAGAGGTAAAGGCAGTGCCTGCGTTGTCGGCCTTGTTAAGTATGCGCATGCAGCGACTTGGAGTGATGAGATGGGTTGAACCCTGGATATTTGGCACTGGCCATGTCGCATGTGAAACGCCCTAAGCCCAAATTCACCCAGTACCTGCATATTCACATTCATGCGAAAATCACCTGTTCCCTGCTCAAGGTTTGCTGCGGTCCACAGGATGCGGTCAGCACTGCCCTACAAACATTGTTTAACCTGTTCCAGGTATGCTTTGCGATATTCAACTTGAAACAAGTTCTTATTTTGAGATGATCCGTCTTTGATGAGAAGGGAGAATTTGCTTGTTCCTGTGAAACGCAACAAATCAGCTTGTACAACCCTTACGAACTGCCTGCCTGCACAGCCTGTTTAACGTTTCCGGACATGTCATACTGTCAACTGGAAACATGGGATTCTCCGGAATGATCGGCGCGTTTAATGAAGTCTGGAGGATGCGCCCGCTGTCAATGGCACGTTCGTTGTCAAATGATCAGCCCCGGACCGTCAAAGAGACTAGACCGAAACTTGGCTAAATGGGGCGACAGCTAGAAATAACCCTTGAAGTTTCTAAATTCCTTCCATCGGCATTAACAAAAACCGTTGACGGGCATCCGCTCGCTTACAGCCGACGGCAGTCCGCACAACAAGGTATGGCTCGAACCGACCACTCATAAACAACTCAACGCTGCAACTGAACTGCTAGCGCCAACAACATAGCATGTTGGCAAAAGATTAAGGGTAAAAAAGGCTGTGTCGGGAGGATTGAGCTGCAGGTCCAGCTCGTAAGAGACCCAGGCCAAGCCCTGTGCCCTCCGAGTTTAGAGCCAGTGCTTAACCTTGAGTTTGTGCACAACCAACACGCCAATCAACTACTGATGATCTGTAGCAGCGTTCGTCCTGTAATGTAGCGGGTGCAGGATGCTCTGTGTAACTAATCCTCAGCTCCTGCGCAGGCGGCACTTGCTCTAGTGATAGGATGCCAGTTGGTTCAGGCCGTTAATCCCTCATCATGCCGGCGACAGGGTTGAAGCTGGAGAATGAAGTATGGGGGCGGAGCCACTCGTGATATGTTTCCTCGAGTCGTAAACAGGAGGCTATATAGCAGCTATGGTCTTGCGCTCTTTCAGCAAATCATCACCACAATTCCCTCCCCTGTGAGACGTCATTCTTTCCTTCGCCTACCATCATGGTGGCACTTCGTTTTCTGCCGCTGACCCTGGCGCTCGGCCTTGCAAACGCAGCTGTTTGCAGGCCTGGTAAGCCTTCCACTACGCTCCCTGAAGCCCAGACCACTGGCCCCTATGGCCCACCTGATGGCTGCAAGTATGGTTATGTGAACCAATATGGTGTTTGCATTACAACCGCTGCACCTGAAGATTCGACTGTGAGTTGTTCTTGCATTTTTCTCTTTTAGCAGATACGACAAAATCGAGTGTTTTAAGCCTATGTGTTGCACTATGCGTGGCGTTTATTGCGCCCTTGAATCATAGGCTGACCTACCTATCCTAGACCACTACTACCTTGAGCGAGTCTACTGATGCGCCTGGACAAGACACCAGTGCTGGTACTCCGGGTGACCACACAACCGACGAGGCTGGCAACACTATCCCAGTGACCACCGACAGCGCCGGCAACACTATTCCCGTCCACACAGATGCTACTGGACGTCCCGTCACCACGGATGAAGCCGGAAACACTATTCCTGTCAACACTGATGCCACCGGAGTTCCTGTCACCACAGATGAGGCTGGCAACACGATTCCTGTTACTACTGACGACGCCGGCAACACGGTTCCTGCTGTGACCACCGATGAAGCTGGCAACACTATAACCGTCACTGATGCCACTAGACGCCCTGTTACCACTGATGAGTCTGGAAACACCATCCCGGCGACTACTGATGAAGCTGGTAACACTGTTCCCGCTGTCACGACCGATGAAGCTGGAAATACCGTTCCTGTCACCGACGCTAGTGGTGTTCCTGTCACTACTGACGGAGCTGGCAACACTCTTCCTGTTACTGAAGAGCCCGGAACTCCTATTTCCACCGATACTGCCGGCATTCCTGTCCCTGTCACTACCGATGAGGCGGGCAATACCATCCCAGTCACGACTGACAAAAGTGGAAACTCTGTCCCTGGCAACACTGAGACTGGCAATACTGCAGTCACGACGGATGAGGCTGGAAACACTATCCCTGTTACCGATGGTACTGGGGTACCGGTCACCACTGATGAAGCGGGCAACACCATCCCTGTGACCACGGATGAGGCTGGAAATACCCTTCCAGTGACCACTGACGAGGCCGGAAACACCATCCCGATCCCAACTGATGCCAACACGCGCCCTGTGACCACTGACGAGGCTGGAAACACGATCCCAGTGACGACAGACGAAGGGGGCAACACTTTTCCTGTCACAACTGATGAGGCCGGAAACACGGTCCCGGTGACGACCGATGAGGCAGGCAATACAATCCCAGTCCCTACCAACGGCAACACGCTTCCCGTCACCACGGATGAGGCTGGTAACACTATTCCTGTCACTACAGATGAAGCCGGGAATACGGTGCCTGTTACTACAGACGAGGTCGGAAACACAATCCCAGTTACCACCGATGAAGCTGGCAATACTGTTCCAGTTACAACTGACGAGGCCGGCAACACTATTCCTATCACTACAGACGAGGTTGGAAACACTATTCCGGTGACAACTGATGAAGCCGGAAACACTGTTCCTGTCACTACGGACGAGGCTGGGAACACGGTGCCCGTCACTACTGATGAGAATGGCAACACCATTCCCCTCACAACTAGTGGCTCTGCTGCTACAGAGGCTACCGCGTCTGGCGAGTCATCCGAGTCCAGCGGCGCTTCTGAGCCTACTGGCGAGCCCACAACCAACACCCAGGGAGAGGCTACCACCGAACCTACTGGAGCGCCCACCACCACTGTCCTGGGAGACCAGACCACTGAAGCTCCTGGTGCGCCTTCTACCAACCCCAATGAAGGCCCGACCACCCAGCCCCCAGAGGGCACATCGACGGATATCCCAACGTTTACCACGCTGCCTCCTGGAGCCACCCTCTCCCCTGTCGATACCACATTCACCACCCCTATTATGATCACAACTACTTCTCCTGGAAGTGACCACGAGACTGTTGTTCCAAGTAAGTGCCATTACCTATTTATTGACTCATGACTAACTGAGATAAATAGTCATCATCCCCACTGGAGGTCCTCCTGAGGTCTGCTGGGGCTGTCCTCCCAACGTCAAGATTGATACCCCTGAATTCTGTGTCGAGATTTTTGGAGCCACGATTGGAGACTGCTCTGATGATAACGACAACGACGACGACGACGACGATGATGATGATGACGACGACGATGACCCTAGCTCAACTGACGAGGTCTCATCTTGTACCACCTCGGTCGTCGCTACATATGAGAGCATCTTTTGCTCTGTCACAGGTCAGTAGAGGAGACAGCAATCATAGCGTTCTATCCAACTACTGAGAACTGAAAATGTTGACTCTCAACAGGAACTGGCACCGACCCAGCCACCGGATGCTCCACCACTGCTTGGACAACCATCACGGGCTGCAGCGTCACCAACTCGGCAACGACAACCACCACGACGGCTACTGAGGATGAGGACACGCAACCAACCTGTGGGCCCGAGATTTGCGGCGCAGCAGCGTGTGCTGCGCTCCCTCAGAAGAGGTCCTTGGATGATGAGTTCGTCTCTAACCTGACCAAGCGTGGAGACCCAAGCAAGGGAGAATGGATCGAGCCCAGCGACTTCGAGGGTAGCTTGCCCCAAAGGCAGAAGCAGCTTGTTACCAGCATGGTCCATGATGCGTACTGGAATCGCTTCAACCCTGGCGAATTCACACCTGAACTCGTCTGGTTCCCCGTCGATCCGACCGACGCGACCACGTCCAACTACATATTGTTCGGGAGCAGAACAGCTAGTCTTGCTGTACAAGGCCTATGGGGATGCACGGCCATCGTTGTGGTTTCAGAACGTGGTGCATGGGCCAGTCATATCTGGGAGAACAAATTCGACAACCACGCGGCCTATCTCAACGGCGTGTTGCCCAGCCTCCATTTTGGCAACGGGAGGGGCGACCAGTTCCACCCGTTTGCTCTCGCTGGAATGATAGCAGCTCCCCATAACGGTGCTGAGGGTGTCATGTTTGGAGACAGGGACGGAGGTGCGGTGGAGGTGGGCACTCATGTCTATATCATGGCCCCTTATTCCAGGCCATGGCCTCGATTCGACGTCACTTTCCACCCGTACTTTACGGATCTACAGTTGGAAAACAACAAGTTTAACCCTAGGCCAGACAAGGACCTTCACTACGCTGATCTCATCAATCTACTCAAGAATGACATCAGAACGATCTTGGGCGAGGATGTTCCGATCGAGACGGTCCCCTACGCGCCGCTGGTGCTGAACAATGCGCTGGAGGAGCAACGTCAGAGGGGACTATTGCCCTTGGAGGATCAGATCGACATGCTTGGTGACATAGGCCAGGCAACAGCTCGCGGAAAGGCCGTGATCCAATACCATCCGGCGAAGACGTGTAGAGGATGGGCCGAATGGCGAGTTTGGTTCGAAGGTGGTCCCATTGATGGCCGAAAGGACAAATGGGGGCCTGCGACTTCGCAACTTTTCGTCCAAGGGGGGAACCAGAAGAGAGAGGAGTGTCCTCTGGACAACCCTGACCGTGAAGACACGACCTCATCCGAGACATCAGCTTCCGAGACCTCTACCGAGACGTCGTCGGCCTCCGAAACAGCCTCTGGAGACCTTACCTTGCCTCCTCTCCCTACCCTCACTGGCATCTTCAACTGCATATCCAGCACCGAGATCCCTCAGTGTCTAGGTGGCTTGTGTGTGACATCGACTTCCTGCATCAGCTTCGGACAGGCCACCGAGACGGCCACCACGACGACTGAGGAGTTGCCCGCCGCTACCACAGAGGGAGCTTCCTGCCTGGAGGACAGTGATTGCGATATCAAGTGCGAGAATGGAAACGACCCTGTCTGCCTGAAGCTGAACCCTATGACGGTTGCTGGAGTTTGCTCGTGCCTCGAAGTCACCAAGCCGACCAATACCGACCCTGCTGAGACTTGTGCCACAGTTGTGCCCACTCTCAAGGCCGGAGAAGGGGATGATGAAGACTGTCGCTGCTACTACGAGACTGACGGTGATGATTCGGATGAAGTCTCATTCCCCACCAATGTTCAAGATGATGCTATCGAGCACTTCTGTAACGGAGACCGCATTGAGGGAGCTGAGAGAGCCGAGTTCCCCATCGAGGATGAGGGCATCACGGTCTACATGGAGGTGACCCGCGCAAATGTCGATCAAGAGGGCTGTGACAATGGGCCCAACCCTTTCTACCTCGACGACTACTGCCGCGACACTCTGAAGGTCCTCACTAGCTGTGATGTCCTCAGTAACAAGGACAGGACCAGAGGTGGTCACTTCATCGACAACGGCGAGTACGGTTGTGTTGACTGGAAGCTCTGGGCTGAGAAGGGAACCGCTGGTAACCCCGATGATGACGATGACGGTGGTTCTTCGTCGCCCACTTGCCCCAATGACCCTCCCAAGCTTGAGGACGGGGAGGGAGATGACAAAGATTGCCGCTGTTACTACGACCCCGAAGATGCTGAAACTGAAATCGTCAAGTTCCCCAGAGACGAACAAGACAAGGTCATCGAAGGCATGTGTCAGTACTCGCCCGTCGACCCCAATAATTCTGAGGCGCGCTTCTACAGTCTCCTTGACTACGACGTCGAGGTGACGTACAGGGTCAGCCGCGTCAACATCAACCAAGACGGATGCAAGGATGAGACCACCATGGACTCTTCCCAGTGGCAAGAGTACTGTACAAAGGCCCTCGGAACCCTAGCCAGCTGCGACGTGGTTGGCAGCGGCGAGACTCTGGGTGGCAAGTACATTGACAATAGCGAGTACGGCTGCATCGAGTGGGAGTTTTATGCGTACAAGTCTAGTTGAAAGGACGGGATGTAAATGTCTGGAAACAAGGCTCTGGTATTTTATGTGTACATATTACTTGCATGACGGTTGAATCCGTTTTTCTTGACGCTCCTTGGGTTGAGTTGCACGCTCGGTAGAGGCAGTGCTGGCTCATTGAATAGTATGCTATTGGATATAGTTACGAATGTTCATGTTTGGCTATTGAAATGATTTCGAGTAGAAATGTTTACCTAAAAAGTGTGCCTATGGCTGCTCAGAAGAACAAAAGGTATTGTTCGATAGACGAGTCTTGATCCGGCGCTGTAATAACATGTTCTTCGTCATTGTAGCGGATGTTCTCTTTGGAGTCGACATGATGCTCAGTAATGAACAAAAGATTATGCGAAACTAACAAAGAGAATGCTTTCTTGTTTCTCCAGCATTTCCTACCATAAGAATGAAGACAGCCACTGTCGAATTCTCTCCACTGAGGGACAAGTCTTCTCATCAAATTCACGACCTGACGAAAGAAACCGTCCAGTTAACAATTCTTCGGTGAAGAGCAAAACAATGGCCGGCGATATTTTTACAGGTCCGGATTACATCATTCGCCCCATTCCCGGTAAGGGTTATGGTATCGTCGCAGCCCGCAAGATCAAGACAGGGGAGAGAATTTTCTCTGAAGCACCTCTTCTCAGGCTGCCCCGAAACTTCGGCTCCAAGGAGGGACTCAAGATTAAGATTGATGTCAAGCTCAATGCGTACCCACCGATGTATGGAGAGGCTTATCGCGAATTGTGGAACTCATATCCTGGAGACGGCCCTGAGGTTGGTATTGCTCTTACAAACGCTTATCCTCTGGGACCGAATGCATCTACAACCGGCATCTTCCTGCACGCAGCCCGTCTCAATCATAGCTGTCACCCGAACGCCCAGGATACGTGGAACGAGGCGCGCCTAGAACTAACCCTCCACGCATGTTGCGACATTGAAGAAGGCGAAGAGATTACCATCACCTTATTGAGCACACGAGGATGTCGCAAGGCTCGGCAGCGCGTCCTTCGACTCAACTGTGGCTTTACCTGCTCATGCTGTCTATGCTCCTTGCCCCCTACCAAGAGCAAGTTGAGCGATGAGAGACTACAAGAGATTCAGAGGCTCGACAATCAAATCAGCAGTCCGATGGTTCATCTTTTAGAGCCCCTCACTACCCTCCACAATGTGGAGCGCATTTTGAGGCTCATGATCAAAGAGGGCATTGCCGATGTAAGCATCTCCAGGGCCTACTCTGACGCCTTTCAAGTCGCCATTTCCCATGGAGATCAAGCCAGGGCCAAGATCTTTGCGGAGAGGGCACTGGATAGCCGAATAATTGTGGAAGGAGATGACAGCGAGATGGTTGAAAAGTTGAGGCAACTGTCACTCCGTCCGTATACACACCCATCCCATAAAATCACATCAAAGTGGAAGACCAGCATTGAAGATGCCCCAATCGGGTTTCCGAATGCTGACCTTGAGCTTTGGCTGTGGCGACAAGATCAACCTCGCGAGTTGCAATTCGCTGACCTGCGGTGCACAACCAACTTTCCTTGCTTCAACGATCTTCCGGGAGAGTTCGACACCAGCACAGAGTTCTTTGAGGCTATGGATACGTTCAGCTGCAAGCCAAAGAAGTTCTGGGCTTTCGTTGGTGACATTCTCAGCGTGAACGACTCCGACCCAACCAGGCTGCAACTTACTGTCCAGGACAAGAACTGGAAAACTATAACAATTTTGCTCCGCACCTCGGAATTTGGAGAAACGTTTGACCGTTCGACGGTAAAGCAAGACAGTTCGATTGTTATCTTCTTCCCCGTGAAGGATGAAACCGTAGGGAAGGAACTTGGGATTGTCGTTGATAGGCTCAGTGACGTAAAGGTATTTCTGGATTATAACCCCTAGTGGAACTTTCTGATGATAATGCTAACGTTTATGTGAAACAGATACTCCCATTACAACTTGACGAATTGCTCGAGTTGAGCGACAAAGTGCGGTACTATACATCCTTTGTCGGTAAGAAGAGACGTTGCCATGGCTGCAGAAAGGAATCAGAGTGCCGAAAGATGTGCACAAAGTGTTTTTTCTTCCAGTACTGCAATGAGGTAAGATATACCGTATATGAGAAAATTGGGACTGAGATTTGCTAACAGTTTGATATAGCCTTGCCAAAGCAGAGAGCACGACGCTTGCCAATATCTCCGCCAGGATATCTTTCGTGAAGTGTTTCGCCGAAACTACAACCTAGAAGATTATCCGAGGTTAGTTCCCGGGCAGGCGAATAGGGAGTGCGTGATTTCATAAGGGTACCCTGGCGATGAAGACAAAGGTAGTCGATGAATGAAGACGCCGAAAAGGTTGAAACTCATATTCTTTCTTATGGTGCATGATTTACTTGAAAAGTTCTTTTGATTAAATGCATTTACTATAACTTATATAATAGCCTCCCCTTGCTGTAAGCTTTGCAAAACAGGTGCCCCCATGTTTTCCCCAACCTGTTCAAACGAGCTCAACAACGACATCTCCTCCTTCTGATATGACATTGCAGCGCTTACAACCGGTGGGAAAGACCTCTTCCTCACACTTGCTAAGGGGAATGCCCTCTTCATACATACCAACTCTTTCAAACTCATTCCTATTTCCCGTCGGCTTCAGTATCAGCCCTGTTCGTTTCCGCTCTCGTCGGTCTGGGTGCTGGCCCTGCTGGGCTTCAACTTGTGCAGCAAGTTCTAGGAGCCATAGCGTCAACTCCGATGCCATACTTTCTTTCTTGTTATTGTCGGTCCTTAGAACCACTTTATGTTCTGCTGACGGTCCATGTGGGAATGTGAGCCTTGGGTAGCCTGGAAAATGTCGAGTGATCTGCGTCAGGCACCCTTTTAAAACAATCCTGCCAGCCTCGACGGAGCCAAAAGGGAGTGACTCAGTTGTAAGTTGAACGTCGGTTGAGAGGGCTTGAGCTGTAGCATCAGACTCGCGAACGGAATGATCCCATCGGACCTGGCCCTGGACGGAGGCCCAAGACCACGAGGGTGCGACCCAAATGTCATTCTCTTTCTGAGCTTCATGGCCGACGGTGTACCATAGTAGACCCGATATCAGCACTGGCCTCCATAGCCCGATGATGTAATCTGTCGATAGTAGCCCACTAGCTTGAGCAAAGCGGGTTGCGACGCCTGCTATGGCGTTGAGCTTGTCGCGCTGGAATGTCAAGCTTCTCGAAGAGTACTGACTCATTTGGTCCACCCACTGATCTGTCAGGAGATACTCCCGAGGCGAGCTTGAGTCTGGGCATAATCGAAATCGTTCTTCTTTTCTTGACCTTCGGCACATAAACTCGTGCTCTTGTGTTCCGTATTCTAGGATTCTCTCGGACAGAACTTGTTCTTGAAAGGTCCACGCTCTCGTATCAATGGGCTCCACCTTAAATCCGTCGATGCTGATAACCTGTGCAATACCATAATTGCCGTAAGATTTGAGTGGGAATGCGACACCTGGGAGGTATGGTGACCGGTCATGGAGGAAGCCTTCAGTACAGGCTGAAGAAGAGGAAGCGGAAATTGTCACGAGTGCTTCTTGATAGATCTCCGGCATCTTGGCAAGTTCCTGGATTTTATCGTTCTGGTCGTCTTGGATAATACAAAGCGAGTCTATCCAGATATGGGAAATAGCCAGCTTGCGACAAACGAATATGGCGTCGCGGATCGTGAGAGGAAGGTCAGAGATGAGGAAACCATTTTGCCGTACAGCCACGTTCTGGATTGTTGTTTCCATCTTTTGTGGGCCTCCCCAGCAATAGGAAAGAGCTGCCCATGTCGGAGCAGCCATGTTTGTAGTCGAGACAAGCCGTATTGTTTGTGAGTCTTTCCCGACCTCGATCAGTCGCGAGGGGGGGTTCATATGATTTGGCTTTGGGCACTCAGCATGGAAGGACAGGCATTCTAGTAGTAAAGCGTTGCTTTTCTGGAAGGCCTTTTCAGACTTGACGACAGGGTGAAAGGGATGCTCTGCGAAGCTCATACTGGATATATCTGTAATTGTCAGACCGGAAGAGAGAGTAAACTTGGAAACTTACTTCTAATAGGACTCAGGCTGAAGAAATCATCATGCATGCCAAGGTCATCATCGCCGCCGTCTACCTCCCAACCGGCCATGAAATATAGTGTATCGACTTTGTCAGAACGCCGATGTCGTACCTTGACGGTCAGTGTTGCTGCATCAGCGATATCTTCGGTGATCAATTGGCTGGCTAGATTATCTTTGTTTGGAATAGGAGCTTTGATTGTAGAAATACAGAACTTGAAGAATGCGCAGTTGTCAGCGGCAGCATTGAACGCTTGCTTTCCGGGAGTTCGATATGTGCAAATGTCGGGGCTGCGAACATTCGTGATGTCTATGACAAAGATTTGGCAGTGTTTACATGTATGCAGGCGATATTCATTGGATTCTTGCATAAAGTGGTCGAAATCCATGACTATGATGTCGTCTGGTTGACTATGTTAGATGAAGAACCACAAGTCCAGAGTGCCTGAGGAGGGGAATATCACTCGGCGTGTGCTGCGCCACAGGCAAGAGGAGTTGCTACTGCGCCACCCTCAACCCCAGCATGGGGACGACAAAGAGAGTCAATCTAGACAATGGTAGGTATAGAAAGAATTCATTGAGTGTCTTTTTGTTTATTTACTATCCACCGGACCTAGAGGGAAAGCGATGGGCCTCGCATGGGTTCTGAGAAAGCTCATCATGTCAAAAATGATGGGTGAAAGGAGTGGTGGATAAGACATTATTAGATAATTCTCAAAGAAACACATTAAAGCCAATACCGCGACATGGACCTAAACAGGACTTAAGATCAAGACCAGGGTTGTTCATATCCTTCTAGAAAGCATCCTGGGCGGGAATACACTCGAGGAGCTGAGCCTTATCCCTCTGCAAAGCCTCCTCCAAAGTGGTGAATGTAATACCAAACTTAGCCTCCACTTCCTTCGCTTCAGCTGCAGCAGGGCTAAAGTCCCTGATGTTGGCCCAAAGATTGAACTTTTGAGCCGGGACTGCAGCCTTTGCCGCCTCGACCTCTTCCGGAGTGCGCCTCCTTGAAGTAATCTCCCTTCCAGTGATCTTAGTGAGGATCTTTCGCGTCTCTTCTAGAGTCAGATTGCTCTTGCCGAGCTGAATTGATTGGCCGTTGAACTTTTCTGGGTTCTGGAAGACAGCTGTGGCGTATTTGCCAATGTCATTGGCATCAGTGTAGATCATGGTCGCGTTGTCATTGTAGGCATGATCAAGTTCTCCCTTGGCTGGCAGGGCGGGAAAGTTGCCATAGACACTGGGCAGAAGGAAGTCAAAGTGGATGAAGCCCGGGCGAATAATCGTGTAGTATCTGAAGCCGGCGTTGCGGACGACTTCCTCAACTTCGTGCTTGGACTGATAGTAAGAACGGATGCCAAGTTCTTCGGATTCCTTGTCGTCCCAAATTTCCTTATCGCCCGTCAAGAAAGAGGTTGATGCGACGACAGTCTCAACGCCTGCCTTTTTGCAAGCTTCCGCGATGGTCTCGGCTTGCTGAGCCTCTAGACTCGGGATTGGGAAGGTGTTTAGGAAGGCTCCCCTGCATCCCTGTGCAGCCTGAAAGACAGCATCAAAGTCATTGCTCTCTCCCTTGAAGACCTTGACTCCAGGGCGTTGAAGAATCTGAGGAAGCTTGTCGGGGTTTCGCACGACGGCGTGGATTTTGGCACCGGTTGCGAGGAGGTGCTCAGTAATGTATTGGCTCTGCTTGCCGGTGGCTTGGGTGATGAGATAGGTCGCCATAATGAAGTTTGTATTGAATGTGTGTGTGAGACTGAAGGTGGAGGTTTGAGTTATGATGTTCTTGTCTGTTGTTCGATGTTGAGTGTTGCGATTAAATTTTGAACAATAATTTAAGGTACTCTATATATATGCATCTTTGTATTGCCAAGCCCACGGCACTCCACGGTCATGTTCAGTATGCGGACGGACTTAAGGCGACATCTCGGACGTCGCACCGCTGCGCGGGATAAGCCACGCAGCTCGGCCGGTGGGAGTGGCTGACAAGTGTGTCAGCTTGCGCATAATAGGCCAATCGTGTTAAAGTCCGAGGAGTGCCTGCGCATTGCTTTGTCAATGCTCCAAGTTATTCTCCGTCTCTTGTCGCCTAATGCCGATCGTGGATTACAAACGAGGATCGCGCGCGCGTCGCACTTTGGAAGTGCGAGGATAACCCCAGGCGGCTGACAATAGTCTGAGTCCGCGTTGCAAACTGAGACCCCGATGAACAAGGCATGTACAAAGATTGAGCTTTTCTCAAAATGCTACTGTTTTATGACGTTCACCATGATTTTTGGCACGTGGATGGACTGCATGGTTGGGGCCGAAATCCGTCATCCTTGGTATGCCGTGACTGAGGTGACTTATAAGTAATGGTGAATGCAAAATTCCATGATGATCTTTGATGCCATTGGCCTGAAAATCAGCCGTTTAAGATAAACAAAGAATAGAGTGGTTAATTCACTCAGCCTTATCATGCACGGCACTGAACGGAGACAACGCCTAAGTGAGTTCAACCAATCTATGGCCTTGTTTTCGTGAACACTTCCGAAAGCCCGATTAGATTCTTTTCTAGGATGAGTATAAAGACACAGCACCGTGTGGATTGTGCTAGATTTGATCTTTCACACCAAGAACACTTTGCAGCCTTGATCTACACCTATTTGCACTCTTCGCTTAACTGCCTTGTCAGCCAACAATAACAACACTACGGACCCAACCGACAAAATGCTCCCAACTATGGAGTCTGCGAGATTCTGGCATCAGCTCCGAGACATCATTTGGAGGGATCCCTCTGCAATGTATCGTCTCGGCGTCAGATGTGTAGCGTGCAAACAACACATGACCGTCGGAACAGACGATCGACCCATGCACAAGTCTCATGGCATACATATTCTACCTTGTGGACACATGGTAGGTTACTGTTGCATCAAGGAACGCTTCCGCTATGGCCAATACAGCTGCCCATCATGTCAAGACCCTCTTACGCATCCTCGATGCGGCGATCCCTGCTATGGTATGCCCATGCCCTTCAACCCTGACGAGTTCAACCAGATCCCACCTACAATTCCCGAATGTGGCGGAATCCTCGCAGTGGAGTGTACTAACTGCGCGGTCAAGGCCTTTGTCGATGGTCTCGCTGACATCTACAACTCCATGGACGTAGGCCCGAGGCCACTGCCCAACAACCAGTTCTTTGCCTTTTCAGCCACCCTCAACGGCCATAATTACTCATTCCTCCCCAAGGGGACTGTGTGCATTATGCAGCTTGAGATTCCGATAAGTATGAGAGAAACCGTCAAGAAGACCAAGCAGCAATTTCTTGACCGGTGGAAGGGCGTGTGGCGCACTTGGCAAGTCGGTGATTTCGAGGTACGGTTTGACCTCTATGAGAATACCGAGTATTATTCTCTCAAGTCAAAGTTCAAGAGGTGGGCTAAGAAGTTGCCGAGGATTTTTAGTCGCAAGCTCTGAATGAGCAGGCGAAGATTTGGATAGATGGATGCTTTGATGAGACGCGCGAGGGTGGCACCCGTTGTCAATAGCGCACCTTCATTCAACTTCCAGGAGAAATCAGTCCACAGTCTAGGAAGCAGATGTCCTACAAGGAGCCTGGCAAAAATCGGGTTTTGGGGTCCTATTCATTTATCTAGTTTTTCTATCCTTCTTCTTTACTTAAATGCAATGTTTTTTCTTCTATTTTAGATGCCAGTTAGTGGCCATTTGCCTGCCATCCAGCCATAGTGACAAGACTCAGTAGCCGGTTGTTGAAGTGTAAACTGATAGCTCACAACCGTTCGCTCTCCGAATGTGTCTTTGTTTCTAATGTTTTTTATTGTTCATGATAACTCTAATGAAATTGTCTTTCATATCCTCGGGTCCATTCGATATCGTACATGCTCTCCCTGCCCTTAGTTCAGATCAAAGTTCTTGGGGCCCTTGTAGGTCTGAACCATGGCATTGGGCTCCTTGGATGTGACGATCTGCTTGTTAGGAATAAAGTGCTCGCCAGTTTGGTTGCTAGAAGGAGTGACAGGCTGTGACACTGTGAGGGTGAGACCCCTTCGGCTGCGGACAATGTTGAACGTCCGCGAGGACTCCTTGCACTGGCCCTCCTTGACGTCGGGCAGGTTGCTGCCGCCGGTGGCACTGAGCATGATGTCGCACTGAACAGGGGTCTTCTCCATGGTGCCGGGCTGGATCACGCCAAAGGAGTAGCTGAAAGTCACGTTAGCGTGAGTGTTGTGTATTGGGGTCGGAGCCAACTTACCTGCACTGAGTGCTGTGTGGGATGCAGCCGGCATAAAAGTCGGAGACGGTGAAGACAGGGCTTGCTGAAACAGCAGCGGCGGAGAGAAGAGCGGCAGTGAAAAACTTCATTTTGGTGATGGTTTGAGAGTAAGGGATGTGTTTTGGTGCTTTGTTTGGTGATGTGTGTTTGAGATTTGATGAGTTGATGTTTTGAAGTAGACGAAACTCGGACTTTATAACAATTCCAAAAGGAGCTCGTATTTCTGTCTCATCTCGCCTGTATAAGTCGCCTCGTTTGTCGATCACCACCAAAGTGGACCCAATATGGGGACCATGCAACGTCACCATCCCCAGTTTCTCCTCGTATTCCAGATGCCGCGATGGGTCTGGTCTGAAACCTCGAGCTTCCACCGGCAATGACATCACGCCCTTGCATTGGGGCGATCAATTGGCATGCGCATGACGTCCATCAATGCCGTTTCAGCTGGCAGTGCTACTCTGCAAGTGGTTCGCTTCCCGTTATGGCGCCGATGTTCCGAAAATATCGTCCGAGAGGTCAATTTACGTGGTTTGTTCTCGGTCTGGGAGCTATTGTTGAGCTGTGATCTACATGTAACGTTGTCCACATGCCATGTATGTTATGGAAGTTACGGAACCATCCCATCTCGTGTTGCTCCTTGATAATATGTGTAGGCCTCCCTGAATGACGATCATGAGGCGGAGCCGTATAGGATGCCGTAGCGCGGCTATTCGTAAACACCACGACATCATACAACGGCTATAACGCGGTGATAAAACAGGTATTGGCCTTGATGCTAGACACGGCCGGTCCCTGGGTTCATTTACAACTTTGTTATTCACTTCTAAGTGGAATTTGGGTTGCCCTCCGCGACGAGCGTCGTTCTCCCTTGACCCTAGATGCAATACGCTCAAGCCTTATCTAGAGGGCAATCAAATGCTCTGCCCAACTCTTGGCCATATCTAATAGACAGCTCCTAGGTCAAAGCTCGAAGATACGTAGTAAGGGATTGGTTAAGATACAGGCTCACCAGGCACAGATCCGCAAATCGCCCTGATTTGGATTGCTTTGCACCAAATAGCCATCCCTACCCATGTCTCTATTGGAGTGTTCTGGAGCTTAACTCTACCCTATTGAATTGTGACAAATTTCATTATTCATTCGGGTCAGGATGTTATGGTAGCGGTCGGACGTGGGGATGGCGTGCTTGATGGTGGGGGTCTGCCAACAAAAACTCGTGATGGTCAAGGCCCTTGAATATTCTTGTATCAGACAGCTCTTTCTTACATATTCCAAATTAAATGACGCTTTGTTCAGGTGATGATCACTGAAAGGGAAATGGGGCATGTTTCGATGTTGGGTGTTCACTGAGAGGCCTGGCACCTAGTCAAGGCGACTATCAGATTTCAACAGTTAAGAACAAAAAAGGTCCAAAAAACAAGACAGAATCATTTTCAAAGTCTATCAAACCTGTACATACAAGCTGTCTACTCCTGAGATATTACTCCAACTGCTACATCTCCCTCTAATCCTATTAAATCCTTCAAGCGTTGTTGATGCACCAGTAGATGCTGTACACACTCCATCCATCCACAGTGTACAGGACACGGGCGGGAGATCCGGGGTCGGTGGACTTGTAGCAGTTGAAGTTGTGGAAGCCGTTGGTTCCGGTTCCGGTCCAAGCGTTGCCTCTCTTGCCAGCGGCGCCGGCAAAGATGTTGGATGTGAAGGTGACGCCAGTGCCGAAGGTTCCTTTTCGTAGTTAGTTCTATTTCGATCATAGGAGTATGATGAAGTGGCTTACCCTTCACAGGCTGTCCCTCCCAGTGGATGTTGCCGCCATGGGTAACGTCGGTGTAGTCGTCCGGTCGAGCCTGGTTGGCGGCAGTGTGGCCTTCACCGTAGTAGGCCATGCCGCTGGAGTACTCATTGCCTCGCTGGGAGTTCACTAGGTAGACATACTCAAGAGCGGTGACGGACTGGGCACCGAAAAGGAGGGCGGCGATGGAAGTGAACTTCATCTTAACTGAAGTAAGATGGTTGGAGTAGATGGGAGTGGTGTTTGAGTGTTGGCTGAGTGCTTGGAGTTGTAAGTCTTAGGAGGCTCACGACATCTAGTATTTATATAATTCAGCCCTGTCTATTACAATCAACTGCCGAGGGTCACTTACACGAAGAGTCGGGACTGAATCTTGGCTCCCGTCTCGACAAGCTTGTCTGACATAAGCCACCTCTCACGTCAGATTCTAGAAGCTGTATGCAGGAGAGAATGCGTTGAAATGCAAACATCGAGACTCTTATTCGTCAAGTTTAGATCCCCAATTTCCACAATGAAAGGTACCTGAAGCAGGTGGCCTCGAAATCGAGACCCCCGCTTACGATTTGCTCGGCCCGTTCGTCAGCTGTCCATACACGGCTCTTTAAGCGGCGGCCGACTCCTCCACTCAGACCCATCTGGGGGAAAGCTGAATGTCGGGCAATCTATCAACTGCCTATTCTGGCCTGTGAGAGGTTGAGGTGGATGTGTTAGATTGTACCCGCTATTTGTAGATGCGTCTTTGTCAACCAGTCATGCAACCTGATGCAAGTTCGATAGTGTTGCCCCCTGAAAAAAATGAATGCGTGATTGGGGCACAGAGAGATCACGCTCCCTATTATTGACAGTGATTCACTTTCCTCGACTCTGGCTTCACCGCTTCTTCAAGCATCAACAATGACATTCTTGCGTTTCTGACATGCATCTAAGAACGCGCGCTTTATTGTAAAATGACAGGCTAGACTCAAAGGAAAATCCTCAAGTAGACACAACATGACCGCCCACGCAAAAAAAAACCGTCATCTGCTGGGGGTTGGCCGTCGCCGGCTTAGCTAGTAGTCTACCATACTCCCCGGTCAAATCTAGGAGAAATCGTTGGGCCAGCACTTCTCCTTGGGCCAGAGCTTCGCGTCATGAGTCTCGGCGTGCACCTCAAGCTGGAGCTTGTTGGTATTGACAATCTCTTTCCGGCAGTTTTGGCACTGAGGGTCCAACACGTTAATGTCATGACATGATATAGCAGAGGACCAACTTACGATTGATGTGGGTTTGGGAGGCTTGACAGGAAGTCCGTTTCGCTTGACGGGAGCTCGAGTGCCGGCAGCGTCGGCCTTCTTGTGCTCCTTGTTTCTCTACGGCTATCGTAAGCGGGGTATCACCAGAAAGCAAAGATTACTAAACGTACTCGGTCCTTCTTAGAGATAGGCATGATGAGAATATGTAACGGAAAGGTGGAGAAACAGGTTTGATTGAGGGTTGAGAAGTCGGTAGAAGTAATGTCACGACGCTAGGTATTTGAAAGAAGGGAAGAAAAAATTCTCCTTGTGGGGGGAAAACGTTTTCTTTTTTTAGTGGGCTTCAGCAAATGCTCTTAAGCCATCTAAGCTTGTAAGACTCTCGGCGCTGATGGCTGTATCGGATTTAACGCCAGTCTTGTCGGTCTAGACTCAAAGCGCCTGATTAATAAAGCTCAGACCTGGTTTGAAGCGCGAGATGGGAGGTAAACAGGTGATAATTAGTATCACCATCAGTAACGATATTTTCAGGTGCAAGGACTTTATGTGACTGGTGACCAAGAGGAGTTTGACATTTATTGGAGGTTAAGTAAGTCGCGTCGGCTGGACCAGGAGCTCACTTGCGACCTCACAATGAAAGGCGTGCTCTCTGTTCTAAATTCCAATTATTTGCCTACCATTTTGCTGGTAAAGTGTAGTATTCTTGATTTGGCAGCTATGTCGAAGTGCTCTTGGGCTTTGGGTGTGGTGTGCGAGGTCAGCCAGTCGGTCCTGTTTGAGTCGGTCGGAGCTCTTAGAAGACTCGCCGCCTTTCACTGGCTAGGTTTGTGGTTGATTCTCCCCATGTCAATCTGAACGTAGTGACATTGTATTTAATCCACTTTGTGTATATAGGGAGGGTTGTCACTGTGGTCTTTGACACTTACGGGTCTCAACGACCTGTTGGCCACAAACCCGCTATCAGCACCAATGGTGAATTGAGATAAGAAGCAAACTGTCCAGGTCTACTGAGGCGCTGGATGATCAACATGGAACAGTGCAACGCTAAAGTAACCAGGGTCGCTAGCAGCAATTCAATTCTCTGTTGGTTGTCGCATTGAACAACCCAACCCTAGCAGCACTGGTGGCTTGGACAAGGCGAAGGATCAACTTGAAACGCTTGGCGGCATCAGGTGACAACTTCCCCGGACTCTCCCACTCAAATGTCGCGTCCTTTCCAAGGCAAGCTTCCAACCACTTCAATCGTATCTGTCCCAGGCATTGCCACGAGAAAATGTCTGTCCCTATGAACACGTTTCGCGTCGCGACAGACGCTGTCCAAGCAACTGCCCTGGCGTCTCGAATCATCTGCTTCCTTGCTTTCACCGCCGACCACTTCCATGGCCCCCGGGATATATATCAAATTGGCGGCTTGGTGGGTCACAAAAATGTCGGAGATGTCGTAGGCGAGCTATCAGATGCTCACAGCAAGTTGAACGGTCCTAGTCCCTCGAGTCTCGACAATCGAGATCCACACAGACTCGTCAGGGAAATCACAGAACTGTCAAGCCGGCTGTCAAACTTCATCACCGAGTTCGAAGAAGCAGAGCCAAAAGGTCGAGAAGCAACGTGGGTAGGGTTCCTGAAGGCTGGAAGAACTATTGGTTACAACAAAGAAATGCTACAACTGAAGAGCGACCTCCAAGACTACCAAGATCGCATCCTCATGATGTTGACTTCGTTAGTCAGGTACCTGGCCACCGAGAGTTCTCAAGTATGAAAGAAACGCCACTGACTTACAAATAGGCCCCAAATCGACAGATTATTTGACCTGATGTCTGACGCAAACGTCAAAACTGGTTATAGCGACATTCAAGACGTCGTAAAATCGTTGAACGAAAGCCTCTCCGCTTGCACCAGAGTGCACGGGGATATGCGTATCCAACAGCTTGTACAAGTGCAACAAGAAGAGCTTTGGCGGATCCGGAAATTTCGCGTCTTGAACATTCTCCAATACGACAAGATGTGGCATCGTCGGGACGAAATCCAGGAACAGCTTGCCAAAATTCAAGAGGAAATGACACCCTATGGAGGGATATTTCCCTGGGCTTTTGGATTCGATGAAGATGAAGTTGGTGACGAGGAACAGATGTTAAAGTACAAAACGAGAAATGATTTTACGGACTGGCTTGCGTCAGAGGGAGGCACGTTTTCCATTCGGGGCAAGCCGGGATCAGGGAAGACCATCCTGATGGAGTACTTGTTCAGCCATCCTACAACAATGAGGGAGCTCGAAGCGAGTTCCAGTAAGTCCTTAGAGCCTCTCAGGCTGTGTTAAAGAATGGTACCTAACTTGAACTCACCAGAATCGAAGAAAGTCATCCGTCTTGCACACTTCTTCTCCACGTTGGTCGGAGGTGGCCAGCAGACTCTCACTGGTCTTCGAAGAACACTGCTCCACAACTTGCTCGACCAGCACCCTGAGTTCCTGTCTGACCTGGGCCTTTCTGAAGCCGAGTTGGACGACAAGTCAATTGCTCACTGGGGATGTGTAAACGCGAGAAACGCGCTGAGCTCAGCACTCGACAGTGTCCTCGAAAAGGCTGTCAAGTCTGGAACCTGCGTATGTCTTTTTATCGACGGTCTTGACGAGAACCAAAATCCAAATAAGCCAGGACAGGATGATTTAATCATTCAGCTCAAAGCATGGCAAGACTTGGGCGTCAAGTTGTGCTTGGCTAGTCGAGAAGACCCGGACTTTGAACATCTCCCGGCCCAGAAGGCCATGACCCTGCATCACCTCACGTCTTCTGATATGAAGCGTTCAGTCACTCAGCGGATTCACCAGTTGGATGGCATCAACCAAGAGACGACTAAATTTCTTGAGAAGGAGATGCCTGTCAAGTCAGGGGGCAACTTTCTCTGGCTTGCGCTCGCCATGAAGGATATTTGTGGATGGTTGTCTGACCAAACTGAAGTGGAGTTCGCTCCACTCATGTTGGGCGATATCCCACCAACATTTGATGGCGTTCTCTCAAAAGAACTGGACACCATCGGAGATGGCAAGCATGGAAAGCTGAAAACATCTTCGACTCTTTTGATGCTGCATTTGCTGGAAAAGTATAACCTTGACCTTGACTTGATAGGCTACTCGTTCCTCGACGCCTACTTCAGGGACCCTCATTTCATAGATAGACTTTACAAGTCGCGCCTGGACAGTTTTGACGAGGCTACTCAGAATGCTCGTGCCGCCTCAGCTCGTCGTCGGCTCACCAATCTTTGCGGAGGCTTTGTCGAATCAAGTCGTGATTCTCGGCAGCTGAAGTACACAAATCGCTTGACCAGAGACTTTCTGCAGCGCGCTGATGTTCATCAACGCCTTGTGGACTTTTCCAAGGGTTGCAACATTGGCGACATGGCATCCAATCTCATCCTTGCCAGCAAAATTCTCACTCTCACCGACGGACATACAATGCCCCATTCTGTGGTACAGCAGCTGCTTCAAATCCGCATCGACGGAAGCTTGGATAAGGAGCCTTACGTCTTCTTGAACATCTTTGAGAGCCTCCCGCTCCCGATAGATCTCCTGAAGCCCTCTCGAAGCGGAATTACCGAAGAAAGCAGTGTCGAAAACCACTCGAAGAATGATTTTAAAACAGCCAGTCTAGGACTCAATCTGATGGAAACGCTGTACTGCTCTCCCTCTTGCATCTTAACTCTAAGAGGCATGTACGAGTACCCATCCTGGAAGCTTCAAAACGACCCGACATTTCTCAACAGCGACGAAGAGATCTTTTACATGACTGATCTCTTGATCGCACGTGCCTTTTATCGAAATTTAGAGGAGCCAGACCTGAAATTCGTCCAGCTGTTCTTACAATGTAGACGACAATTCTTTGAAGCTGGGATTCGGTGCTGCGCAGCACACTACAAACAGAAACAAAGTATCATTCAACTCTACCTTAGCAAGGTTCTGGTTCGACAAGATCTCAATCAAAGATCTATACCTCCTCCTCTTTCAAAGGCAAACCAAACAGTCAATATCGGGCAGATGATCGAGCTGCTCTTACGTTCAGGTCTAGTCAGTAAGCCGTGGTTCAAGATCACAACGATCACCTCGCAAGGACGGAAAGAAGAGATGACATTTAGAGCTTGGATCGACAAACTCAACCCGCCGAATAAGGATAAAATCTTGCAAGCAATGCCTTGGAATCCGATAGGCATGGTGTTGGGTGTGGCGATGGGCATTTTGGTAGGCGTCTTGATACATCTTGTCGGTGAGTCTGCTAACCATGCCTTTCTTGGTATTCTTAGAGCTAAAGTGTCAAAACAGCGACGTATACGGGGCAGAATTGGATGTACGCTCTTATGATGCTTCCTAGCATCTCGAGGTTCTGTCGGGGACGGGAGATGATTCCCAAGGTTCGATGGAGGTCACGTTGAGACAGTTTCCTTACTTCAGTTCTTCGATCTTACATAGTAACTATGGGCTCGCTCGGGAACAAAATCAAGTCCAGACCCGGACTAGTTACGGAAAAAGAAGTGAAAGAAAAATGTAGGGGACAAGTTCGCGTAAAATAATGTGCATTACAATGGTCAAAGCGAGGTCACTACGTCCGATGCTGTTGGTTGACAACCAACGCCGCGTGATGCAACAGTGAACTAACCAACAAAATGTGTTTCATCTTTATGGGCTGATATGGGGATTTAATTACATTACTCATTGCAGAAAACGCCGAGCTGGGAAGAGTCTTGGACAATTCTCACCGCAATTTGAGATGATTCGATGAAGCATCCAAAGGCCAATCAATCGTTAATCTGTCATATTGTGATACAACTTTTACTTCTTCATACATTACATCAAATTTCCTCAACATTCACGCCAATTTGGCTCCCAGCGATTCCATCGTCAAGTTTTCCATCAAGGCTGCATCAACATGGAGGTAGGTAGATATAAACTACCCACCTAAACTCCTCACAACTCCCTCTTACCGCCAGCAACATCCGACTTAGAGATTCAGGCCTTAGCACCAAGAACTCGAGCGACTTCCTCGGCAACGTTGTATTCAATCACCGCCTGCGTCGGTTTTGTTGCAAGACTGGGAAAGAAGCCTGCAATCATGTAAGCACCATGCCAGAAGCACATCCCATGGTATAACTCACCGATGACCTTCATGAACGTGTACATTGCATACTCTTGGATCGCGCCCATAGTTCGCTTGGAGTTTTAAATCTTCTGCGCAGCTTTGAGAATCTGCCTAACCCGAGGTTGACGGAGGTTCATGTACTGCTTGGCGGCTTTGTTGATGGCTTGCTTGAGGGATGCTGAGTTTGAGGAGTCATCCTGCTCACTTCGATCACCAAGGCAATGAGCCAAGAAAAGCGTAAACGCCTCGCAATCTTCGAGGGCTTGCGATGCGCCCTGGCCTGAAGTGGGTGGAAGTGCATGTGCAGCATCTCCCATCAAAACAACTCCGTCGCGCTCCCAGGTCGGAAGCTCCGGTGACGTCCAGGTTGGATACATGTTCTGGAAATGAGCGGACTTCAGAACACTTTGTACCACTGGATCCTTCCAGTGGTCATGCCTCTCGCGCAGTTGCCGCATAACGTCATCCATATCCAGAGACTTGGGGTTGGGGCATTCCTTGATCTCATATGTTGACCACCAAGCGAGGGAATCCCCGGGCTCGCATATATGAGAAGGGGAGTCACGTTCAGAATCTGATGGAGAGCTTTCAGAGAAGAAGTAGCCAAAGAAGCCACTACCGCCGAACACAAAGTTGATGGACCCCTTGTCGACACTGTTCCTGAGATCATCGGCCGGCACAAAACCCCCTATGCCAACAAGGCCCCTAAAAAAGAGTCAACAATTCTTATGCGTCACTAGTCGGGGATGATTCACATACTCATAGTTTGGGGGGTACGGGTTCTCCTTGGCATCTGGAAAGAGAGCCTCTTTGGCAATGGACCGGACACCATCGGCTCCAATCACGAGATCCGCCTCGATTGAGTCGCTGCCATCGACAAAGTGAACAGTGTTCTTCCCTTGTGCATTCGCGATCACTTTTAATACTCGTTTGTTCACGATATGATCATCTGAAATGCGATCGCGAAGACATCTCCAGAGCGAATGGCGGCTGCATGCAACGGAGTACATATCCGACACAAGCCCAGGCTCCATGCGCATCAAAACGTTGCCGTTTTTGTCCTTCAAATTGGAGTGAGATGTAACGTAGCCATTTCGTGTGATGTCTCGGAGGAGGTCGTCGTCTAGGCGTCGTAGGACACCGAGCCCGTTTGGCGCGATGGCGAGTCCACCCCCGACAACAAGGGTCGACGAGTGTGTCGGGCCTTGTTCGCGGTTCTCTGCAGTGCTGTCTCGAGCAGTATTGTATGCTTCATAAATGGTGAGGTGTGTGGCTCCCTTTAGGTGTTTCTTGAGCTCAAGATACATCGCGCATCCGCTAATGCCAGCCCCGATAATGACGATTCTCATGGTGGCTGTACGAACCTACCAAAGGTCAAAGTCTGGCCCAAAGGATGTGAAATCAGGGTTTGACGGGAAGCAGACCTCTAAAGAACGGGTGAGGATGAAGGAGGAATGTTCAAAGTGAACGGATCAGTAGAAGAAACTTCTTGACACTTAGGCTGATGCCTTGTCACCAGGTAAAGAAGTGAAGGAACACTGAATATGAAGCATTTCTTCTGAGAAATGCTGAAAGAGTGCCTCTTTGTATTGTCTCTTCGCTCACAGCGATCCCTGCACTTGGACTCCAGGGGATGCGAAATGAGACCCCCTTAGCCCCTGTAGCCCGCCCCATGCGCGAAAAGCCGCTAACTCGCAAAGCTAACGTTATCCAGTCAAGCCTCTTTCACTTGACTGGCTAGTGCCGGCACTAGTCCACCAGGATCAACAACCATTGTCTGCCTGAGCGAGTCTCGACTGTCATCATCGACTGCGACAAGAGCAAGCTTCGTAATGTTCATGCGCGGCAACCGGTCAGGAGGAAAGAAATTGACTTGAAGTCGAGTCATAGAGAGTCTCCGTCATTCGCTAGGGCAGTGTTGAAGAATGTAAGCCGCCACGTCAGCAAAGTACTCCTGGGAGACGGCAGCGATATCCGAGAGTCCTCCTCCCTGATGCTTGTCCCTTTGAAGCGATGCAAGAGCCATATTTCTCTGCTCAGATGACGGGCTCCAGAGACTGACAACCTTTAGCTGCAGCTTTATTATGATTGACCCACGATCTGGCGATGGGCCAGACATTTCATCGATGAAATGACTCGCCGATAAGATGGACTCTGCATGCTGCCTCGCACCTAGATCGTGTAAGGGTGCTGAAGGGGACACGAGGTGTAAGAGACGGAAAGTGATGAGGTTTGCCGCGTCATGGAGAGAGCACAAGGCTGCGGCTGGAACTGATGTGTGTGTCGGCAGTGGCTGACCTTCGTCTGGGCCACATCCTTGTTTTGGTGATATTTGTCCAAACGGGCTGTTTTCTATGCACTCTGACCACCACTGGGAGGCTTGTATGATGCTATTCGGAACGAGAACATCAAGGGTCGACCTTAGGTCGCCGCTCGAGTCAGATTTAATGAGTTGGTCTGCAACCGAAAGGCATTTAAGAAGACTGAATAGAACATCAATGAGCTGGTCAAAGATGAGTTTCGGGTAGACTTGAAAAGGGATAGTCATCCAGTCTTGTGATGCAAAGACAGGCACTTCATTTTCAGTCATGGCAGCAACAAACTGGTAGCTATTAGCCTCTGATGTAGTTATGATGGGGAATACTTGCCATTTGGAACCGTAAATGACTGAATATTTGATGCATGAAACCATCACGACAACTCTCGGGCCCTGCCACCTGAAGCAACATTGCCGCGCCCTTGAGATGTCGGAGCCAGGCTTTTTGGCTCGTGCCAGCCCAGGTTTCAAAGTGAATGAGCATCACGACCGCGCAAATAATACTCTCATCGACAGCGACGTTTCCCTTTGTAATTCGGCACTGAAGATGATGCAGTGCTTCTGCGTACCACTTTCGAGCGTTTGTCTTGATGGAAACATCACCTGCGAGAGTGCCATAGCTGATCATCGATGCTGCGCGAATGGCAGGCTTGGCTGAAGATGGTTCTGGAGAGGCTAGAAATACAGGGAGCTCGTGAAGCCATATCTTTGACGGTGTTCCCGGTGCTGGAGGTGGTTTCATAGTTCCGAAGAAGGACTCGACAAAATGTGAGACAAATAGCTGGTCAAATGCACCGGCTCGCGATGGTTGAGGGCCCGGTAGCCGTGGCGTTGAGCTACACGTTCCATAGCTCGACGAAGAACTTGGCACAGCATGTATAAAGAATGTCCCAGTACGCGCGCCCGGACACGACAACCCCATGCGGATACAAGCGAGACATTCTGGCAGGGACTCATCGCACTGCGAAATGTCAGTAGTTACATAGGAACGGTACTAATCAGAGTTGTCACACCTTAATCCTGCGCTTTCGACACGTCGCGCAGCCTCTGCTTCTGCCCGGGACGTTGACCATGGCGTTGGAGATTACTGCTTCAGCCACAATTTCCTGAGGTGTCGCTCGTGAAGGCGCTGACTGGCGCCGCACGTGACTCCCCTCGCGTTAGCCAAAGGCCGTCAACGCGACTGCGCAGCTAGCAGCGGGATGAGGGCACTCAGCATGTGTGACCTTTATTGAAAATGAAAAACAACGCAATTCATAATTCTTGAAACACAACCATGAAGGATTCTATCTCCAAAACTCCGGGCAAGTAGCCCAATTGTAAGGACCAGGCTGTGTTCATGTGCTACCCTATACTTTGCCGGCTTGTGAACTGGGAAATGACGCTATCGCACAGCTGTTTCGCATGAACCTCGACATAGGTACTTGATACGTAAGATGAATAATAGGATATGTAGGTTACAAAAGGGGCCATCACAGCGAAAAGCTCGAGTATTCGTCAATTGGTGTGTTGTGGTTCTGATTGCTCGACTCCCCTTTCTCCAACGGGATAATTCGAATTGGTCATGGCTCTAATACCCCCATTGATCCAGCCATATGCCAGCCCACTTGCTGCTCACTCCCTCGAGAGAGCCTAGCTTCGAGCTTGCCTTCAATGAGCGTCGAAGCTCCCATCTAGATTCACTGCTCACTGGTCCTTGCTCCTCACCAACCCTGTCAGGAAGCCGTATGGTCTCGTAAAACTCCAACAGTTTCAGGCCGCTGACGCCTTGAGACACACCATCCTCGCTCACAGGACTCATGTTTCCAGACGCATTCCGCAACTTTCGTACCCAACTGTTGAATGAGAGGACGTCTATAGGAATGTTCTGCTGCTTTTGAAGCCGCTCTCGGATCAACGGAAGGATAGACTTCCAGCGAATGGTGTTTGGGTTTAGCACATGGAAAAACCGAGACTTGGATTCCTCTGACGAGTCTGGGTAGAAGACCATTTCCGATATAATGTGAGCCGCAAGGTCAATGGGGACCCAGTCAATGTTGTCCTGGCTTCCAAGATCTTCTGGCAAGGCTCTCATCTCAGACGAAGTGCGAATTAGCTAAGTGTGGGTTAGCAACATCAACAAGAAGAGCTGGAATTGACTAACCGTAGGTAACCACTCCTTCGGGTTCCATACCCCGTAGTCAGAACCCCTTAGCACAGGGCCAGACATTTGTCCGACACGACAGACTGTCAACCGCAAAATATCAGTGCCAGCAGCCTGGTACAGAAGATTCTCTGCCACCATCTTGGAAGCTCCGTATCCAGTCCCAGGAGCACCTGTATCCTGGACGAGACCTTCCGGGACAGGACCAACATGTGTGGCGGACCAGTTGGTAGCGACACCGATGGAAGAGATGTAGCAAACATGCACCGTGCTTCTAGCCTCGGAGCAGAATTGGATGAGATTGCTCACACCCGCAATTTGGTTCTCGAAGGACCAGACTGAAAGGTTAAAGTTGACCTGCCAAGCATTGTCTGCATCTGGTCAGCTTGTTATCCCCAGTACCCAAGACGGGAGAACATCATACGAATAACATGGGTGGCACCCTTTAACAGTGTTCTGTAATCTGCTGCTCCAAGTCCCCAGTCCGGAAGCCCCAACTGTGCGGCAAGAAACTTGACCTTGGATCCCCAGTCATGTCGTAGGCCTTTGTCCTTGGCGGACTGAATCTGCTTCTGGAGAGCATCCTCGCTTCGATTGAGACACCAAATCTCAGAAACCTCTGGATCCGAAACGAGGCGATCGAGGAGATAGCTACCCAGGAATCCAGTGGAGCCTGTGAGTATGACGCGTGTGCCCTTGGGCTCGGGTTGGAGGTTGGGTGTGTACTTGGCAAGGAGGGCGCGAATATCGTCGACGGCACTTGGGGGGTTGTTGGTCTCTGGCTGGAGAGACTGCCAGAGCGCCTGGCTCAGCTTATCCGCTGAAGGATGATCGTAGATGGTCTTGAGTTGCAAAGGTTGTCCCGACGCCTGGATGGAGTGATGCAGCAATTGAACAGATAGGGAGTCAAATCCGGCTTGGAAGAAGTCAACCTCACCAGCTAGGGACGTATTTCCTATAGCTCTACGAGCTGCTTGCAGAATTGTGGCGTGAAGTCGATCAAAATCGAATGCGTTGACTTGCGGGCCAGGGCTTTGTTCCTGATAAAGAGAGTCGACTTCTTGGCTGAACTTTGCATATGTGGCCTTTCGAGAGAGAGTCCCCTTTGGTGTCCAAACAAAAGGCTCGTCAACAATCTTGATGAACTGGCGATGGATCTGGGCATATGAAGGCATGGACGTGTTACACTCCTCTATCGCCCTCCAAACCAGGTTCAAAGTAGCCTCGTCATCTTTTGAGAAGCTATCGGCCAGCTGGATGAGAGCAGCCACTTGGAACTTCCCGGAACCAGCCAAACATGCCGCTTGTATGACTGGCTGCTTCGACAACTGCGCTTCCGCTCCAAGTGGGTTGATCTTCATACCGTTGGATAGAATGAGCAGGTCATCCTTCCGGCCCTCAAACTTCCACAGTCCTGGTTTCTCAGGATGAGCCAAGTAAAGATCTTGGGTGTGCCACACATTGAGCTTGGGAAATGTCACGAAGATGGGTTGGGTCAAGTCGAGATGGGGCTGTCGTTTGAAGACGAGTTCGTGCAGTCCGTCTCGGTCTGGGACCATCTCGTAACCGGTCTCAGAAGAAAACTGAAAGTAGGCCCAGTCAGGACGCTTCGTTGGTAAAGTTGCGTACCAATGGCCCTCGGTGCTTCCCATGATTTGTTGCAAGTTCGTATGGCGACTGATGATATCTCCCGCAAAGGGGGCGACAGGACCGCCAGCACTGATCACAAGGTCCAAGGCCGCTAGCTTGTTCAAAGCATCCGTGGACTTGGCCATCTCGTTCAAAATGCTGGGTGGGATGAAGGCCGAGTCCATCGGGAACGAATCCAAGAGTCTTTCGATCAGCGACAGGGAGATGGGGCCTGGTGGGGGGAGCACAAGAGTCCAGCCGAACATGAGCACGGAATAGAGTGCTCCAGCGATGCCAGACATCTATCGAGATGTCAGTTAAAGTGATACCTATTAGTAGATGTGCACTTACATGGAACAGAGGCATCATGCAAAGCAGGGTCGGATTGGCCCATTCCATCGCTGTTGGGCGTTTTCCATCCTCAGGGGCAATCAGGTGCATAGCATCAACGCCCGCTGCAGCCCCCAGGTACAGAGGGATCAGTTTCGGATTTCCTGTAGATCCCGATGTGTGAAGATAGGCGAGAAGATCCCATCTCGCGTCAACAAAGGACTTTTCGTAGGGATACACAGGAGTCGGTTCAGCTCGAATCAACTCGGACACACTTGGGATGACAAATGATGGCATGGGATGCTCCTTGAGGATGTCTTGGGCGTCCCCTTCGGAAGAAGAGAGCCAAGCTTGGCAGTTGGACTGTTGAACCAAGGCCAATTTCCCCTCAAGACTGTTACGTGAAGAACAGAGGAGGACCTTGACGGGGTTAACTCGGGCTGGACTAGCGGAGGGTGGATGATACTTTGGTTCCTGTTTTTGCACCGGCTAGAATCAAGATGAAGCCGCGTAGGTCATCTGAAGTCTGATTAGTGCACCTGTCTTGACCGTCATAGCATTTACGCACTCGGGCCGCTGTAGCCAACAGCAGTCGTGGAGGCTGGCGATAGATGGGTCTCGAGCCATGCGCACATGAAGTTGACAGCATTGGCAAATTGGGATGACGTGACTGGCACAGGTAGGGCAGAGGTCTGATCGAGAAAAACATGGTAAAGAATACGGGTGGGTTCGGTCTCTGCAAGTTGATCTGCGACTGCTGGGAGCAGCCGTCGACCCTTATCTGACTCGAGGTGTTGCGAGACCATGGTGATGATTATGTTGTAATTGTGTCTGGTTAGAAAGTATACGGCATTTGGCGTCCTTAAATCCTTTCACAGTATCATATTGGTTTCAGTGCTCCGGCAGGCAATTTCCTCCCGCTCCTTGACATCCCTCTTGACTAGAAGGGGAACATCCAGTTGTTTGAAAGAGCCAACGTGTTCCATTTGCCCATCTGAGACCATGGTGTTGTCACATGGGGGTCGGCTGGAGAACGTTGCCCGAGAAGTTCCGATTACCGGAGCAGAATTTCGAGGCTTCGAATGTCTCAACATGATCCGCCATTTGACTCGTCAGCTTGCGGATCATACAACTTCACAAATGACGGGATCTGTCTCACAAATCCACACCAAAAGTTCCATCTATCTTCAGCCCGAGCCATGTCTCGGCGATTAAGTTTCCCGCTTGATAGCAGCTAAGCCTTGCATCCTAGGCTATCATGCGCTCGTGCATGTCTCGTTGTGGTCTGATCTGGAACAAGCTTGCTAAAAATGTGAATTAGAAGTGACATCCGTAACGATGGGACTCGAAACTGGGTTCTCCCGGGCTAGTCTATGCCTTGGCATTTTACATTCTTGAGTGGGATCATTCCATCTCCACATAATAGCAAGTCTCACTCTCTGCAGCGGAATGTCCAAGACAGGACGCTTGGGCCTGTCTATCCACTACGGATGCCTAGAAATCCAGCGTGGTATGCAACATGGACAATGCAACGTATTCTTATCTATTCTCTTGAGTATACTATATCGCCTCCTCTACTCTATGGTACTGCATGAAATGTCTCTCCCACGCACTAAATCTTGGCCAGATTAAGACCAGCTGGACCCGAGGCAGACTGGAGTGACGTCTTGACAATGAGCTCAGCCATCTGTGCAACCTCCCAAGATGGCTTGGGGAAATGGTGGCCACCGCTGTGACGCATAGTCTGCAGAGCACGGGTTGACACCAGTCCGAGAAACTGGTCAAACCCAACATCATTCGGCTCATGTTGACCTCGTACAAAGACGGTAGGGATGTTGATTCTTACATCATCATCTTTGGGGTTATGCTTGGGCAGGAGATGAATGGGGAATGACAACTTGTCTAGGTTCCCTTTGATGACGTTGAAGTCGAATGAAGTGCGAGGATCCACCTTCCAATCCGTCTCGCAGCTTTGTCCAGTCGCTGTTGCAACCAGTTCGCCATCATCTAGATTCCACATGACAGTGTTTGTGGTGGCATTGTGGGGGGCAAAGGTTGAGATGAACACAGCCATCTTGAAAGGCAGCTGAGGCCCTTCGGGGCGAGAAGCATCCCAGAGCAGCAATGTGGCCGCCATGAGACCGCCCTGAGAGAATCCCAAGATGCCATCAAAAGGACCTTCAGAGTCAATAAAGTCCAAGATGTCCTCCAAGGCGTTGTCGATATCATCCTTTAGGGGCAGGTTGTACCAGGCATAAAGGGAATCCAAGTCGCCTTCGAGAGATGCTGTGAAGGGTCAGTTCTGATTAGGAAAGGATCAGTGGGTGCATGTTGGAGCTTACGCAAGAAGATGGAAGATGGCTCGTGCCTTGCTTCCAAGAACTCAAACTCCCAATCGCTGGGTAGATGGTTGCGGAGAGGGAGGAGCTGCTGCTCTAGCACCTCGGCATTGGTGGCATATCCGTGCAGACAGAGAAAACGCATGATGATCGACTTGGGGTTGTTTCCTCTCAGCAGACACGGCATGGTTGGCTGCTGAGACTATTTAATCAGCTGCCTCATGCTGATCTCACGTCAACGTAGTAGGTTGAGAGGCTCGATATGCGTTCTCGTCAATTCCAAGACATACATAAACCTAAAGCTGCACATGGGCCGAAAAGTAAATACCGGAATGATGGTTACCCATCACATAGTAAAGGATCTATATCCAAGATAAGGGAGACTGAAAAAGCAAATTAACCTTCTTTAGGGCTCCAAATGTCGCGGCACGGCACGGTACGGCACGGCACGGCACGGACTGATAGTAAAAGGTCTTCCCGCACAGTCATGATTGGATAGATATGGTCTGCAGACATGCCATGTCCGGAATTGAACGCATGTAGCATGCCTGATCGTGGGCTGTTACGTCAACATCCACCGGTTGTCGAATACCGACAAGACGAATTGCACGACTGTTTCAGCTGCAAGCAGTCCTCATTGGACATAGATACGATAGAATCGCCTAGTTAGGGCACTATCCCGCTGTGGATATGCTTGATAGGTGTCGAGAGACAGGTGACGGAGTTGCGGTATTTTGCCAGTGAGTATGCGTCATCAACACCTTTGAACCTGACACTCTGAAGACCATAGGATACTAGCTACTGAGCCTCAGGTTGCCTCGATGGTTCAGTCATGCACCGCGATGGACTCGGGCCCAAAGGGCACATTTGAAAAGCCGAAGAGATATGATGACCGATAGAGGAATGAATGACATGAATGGGTATATAATGACACCAAAAACACTTATCCAAGAGCTCTCTGTGTCTTCTCATAGTTTATACAACCACATCTATCAACTTCACTCAACCTTCAACCATGCCTATTGCAACCGAGCCCCCGCAAACAGAATGCCACCAGCGGCAAGATGAGTCTCCAACAGCTCAACCTATTGCCATCGTCGGCCTTTCTGGGCGATTTGGCGGCGAAGCTGAGAACCCTGGAAGGCTATGGGACATGCTTAAAAACAACAGAAGTGCCCTTGGTAAAGTGCCCGAGACTCGTTACAACCCTGATGGCTTTTACCACCCCAATGGTGAACGCGCGGGAGCGAGTAATACCAAGGAAGGCTACTTCATCAAGGACGATGTCCGTCGCTTCGATGCTGGCTTCTTCTCTATTACTCCAGTAGAGGCTGAAGGCATGGATCCGACTCAGCGTATCCTCCTAGAGATGGCATACGAGAGTTTGGAGAATGGTAAAACAGGCACCCGTCATTTCCTACCAACACTAGCTAACCGTGATTGAATAGCTGGTATGACGCTCAACGACGTAAATGGAGCCGACATGGCTTGCTTTATTGGTGCTTGCCAACGTGATTACTGGGATATGCAAACTCGGGATATCGACGCAAGTGCGTGAGTGATGCTTCTTCCTCCTATTGCTGGCTTCATACTCACGACACATTAGCAAGTACACGGCAACCGGTACAGGAGTAGCACTTCTTTCCAACCGAGTCTCGTGGTTCTTCAACTTGAAGGGCCCTAGTGCTACGATTGACACCGCCTGCTCTTCGTCACTGACTGCCCTGAACATGGCTTGTCAGAGTATCAAAAGCGGCGAGTCGAAATCGGTATTCTCCATGCTTCCAACACGACTCGTACATAGGCTGACACAATACTCTAGGCTCTCGTCGGTGGAATGAACTTGATTCTCCTTCCTCACTTTAACATCTACATGTCAACTCTATCCTTCCTCAGTCCCGACAATCAGTGTCACTCTTTTGATGAGCGTGCCAATGGATACGCCCGCGGAGAAGGCGGAGGCTTCCTTGTCCTGAAGTCACTCGATGCTGCTCTACGCGATGGGGACACTATCCGAGCTGTCATTAGGGCAACTGGCGCCAACCAAGATGGCCGAACGCCCGGCATTACGCTTCCCTCGGGTCCACGTCAAGATATGTTGATCAGGTCCACCTACGAGAAAGCTGGGCTGGATCCAGCGAGAACTGGACTTTTCGAAGCTCATGGTACAGGCACATCGGCAGGAGATCCTATTGAGTGCTCTGCTATTGGAAGCGTCTTTGGATCGAAACGACAAGAGCCCATTCTCGTCGGATCTGTCAAGAGTAGTGTCGGCCACCTGGAGGGCTCGAGTGCAATCGCCGGTCTTTTCAAGGCTATCCACAGCCTCGAAAGCGGTCTAATTGCGCCTACTTTTGGGCTAGAGAACATCAATCCTAGTATCAGAGCCAGCGAGTGGAACTTGGACATCCCGACCTCACTAAGAAGCTGGCCCCGGGGTCTTCGTCGCGTCAGTATCAACAGGTATGAACTCTGAGGGAAAACGTAAACCACTTTTGTACTAACGAGTTGAAGCTTTGGATACGGAGGCGGCAATGCCCACTGCGTGCTTGACGACGCATATCATTATTTGAAGGAGCATGGGCTTTCGGGAGGACACAACACCATCCTCAACCCGTATGTTTCATTCTCCTGACTTATGATGGCATCATTGACTGGCAAAGACTCCGCAGCGAGTCGGATGGAAAAATCCAGAATTATGAGCAAGCCGGGAGTCCTGTGGAAGAACAGCTTGAAGGCGAGATTTCCAAGCCCACCCACCGCCTGTTCATATGGTCGTCCCCCGAAAAGGCTGGTCTGGCAAGATTGGCCAGTGCTTTCAAGACTCACCTTGAAGAGAGGGTAAAGACTGGCTCCATGGATGACGGGTTCCTTGGACGTCTTGCTCTGACACTCTCCGAGCGACGAACCCGCTTTCCTTGGAGACTCGCCGTCGATGCGTCTAGCGTTGAGGGCCTGATCTCCAGCCTTGACAGTGAATCTTCTCAGGTCATCAAGACATCGAAAGAGTCTGATCTGGTCTTCGTCTTCACTGGACAAGGCGCCCAGTGGTTTGCCATGGGACGCGAGCTCCTTCAAATTCCCGTGTTCAGGTCCTCGCTTGACGAGTCCAGCCGGTATCTTTACCAGCAAGGCTCTCACTGGGATCTCATGTCAGAACTTTCCAAGGGACCTGAAGATACACGTATCAACGAGCCGGAGTTGAGCCAGCCCGCATGCACAGCGCTCCAGATTGCCCTGGTAGAGCTGCTTAGGAGTTGGGGCATTCACCCACGTGCCGTCATTGGTCATTCGAGTGGTGAGATTGCGGCTGCCTACACCAAGGGCGCAATCGGTCGAGATGATGCCCTAAAGATTGCCTACTTCAGGGGCTTGCTTTCTAGCCAAATGAAGAAGAAGGGTTCCATGGCAGCCGTGGGTTTGTCTCCTCTGCAAGCCAAGGAGTACATGGAGCGGGCAACCCAGGGCAAACTTGTCGTGGCTTGCATCAACAGTCCTTCCAGTGTTACCTTGTCTGGAGATGTTGCTGCTGTTCACGAAGTGGTCGATTTGATCAAGCAAGACGGTCACTTCGCGAGGAAGCTGGCCGTCGAGACGGCATACCATTCACACCATATGTATTCCATTGCCGACAGGTACCTCGACTCGATCAAGACGGTAGAACCAATGAAGCCGGTCAGCGACACTGTCACCATGATTTCATCTGTGACATCCCAAGAGGCCTCGGTCACTGACCTGGGTCCGGAATATTGGGTCAAGAACCTTGTCAACCCCGTCAACTTCTCTGGTGCCGTTCAAACTGCTCTTGGCCACTCCGCAAAGAAGGCTCGCATCAGCCCTCGTCTCAAGATCAGCAGTCTTGTGGAACTAGGCCCCCATTCTGCACTGCAGGGTCCATTGAGACAGACTCTCGAACAAACTCCAGGACGCCACCAGAACATCCGATATGTCAGCATCTTGAAGAGGAAGGAAGATGCTGTAAAAACGGCTGTTCAAGCAGCAGGTACACTCGCCTGTGTCGGGTATCCTGTCAACTTCTCTTCCGTCAATCAGTACCAGGATATTCCCATCAAGGAGCAGACGCCGCTGGTAGATCTGCCTTCTTATCCTTGGAATAGGGACAGGGTCTTTTGGCAGGAATCGGCAGCTGTCGCCGCGTATAGGAACCGCAAAACCCCGCGTCTCGATCTCCTGGGAGTGCTCGACGAAAACTCGACACTGAGTGAGCCTAGCTGGAAGAATTACCTGAGGATCTCGGAACAGCCCTGGATTGAGCACCACAAGTTCCAGGGGACCAACATCTACCCAATGGCGGGCATGATCGTCATGGCTATTGAGGGTCTACGCCAGATACTCAACCCTGCAGAGGTCAAGGGTTATCAGTTCCGAGATGTTACTGTACACCAGGCTCTTGTTGTTCCGTCGGATCAGGCTGTGCAAACGAAGCTAGACATCAGGCCCTGGCGCCATGCTTCCCGGGCACGGACGGCTGTCTGGAGGGACTTTACCGTGTCAAGTCGGAGTCAGGACGGAGCTTGGACTACCAATGCCACTGGGCTGGTCTGCGTGGAGATGAAGGCGTTCAAGCCGGACCCTTCCATCTTTGTTGACGAGGAAAAGGAAGCTGTCAAGGATTTGAAGGCTCGGTTAAGCCGGGTCGAGGCCATGCCACTTGGGACCCAAGATACAGATGAGTTCTACTCAGATGTAAGTGCAGATTACTTGAATCGAGATCCCCATGGCTAACATGCATCTACAGGTCTGTGCGTCTGGTCTTGATCTTGGGCCAAGCTTCCGTTGCGTCTCGCAGCTCAAGGCCCATAGCACCGATGCCACCTACGTGTTGACAGTCCAGAACACAAAGAAATGGGCCCCCCTAGAGTTTGAGCATCCGCACTTGCTGCACCCAGCGACTCTCGACGGCTTCGTGCACTTGCTTATCGCGAGTGCAACTGGAAAAGACGGCATGTTCCGCGCGAGAGTCCCTGTCTTTGTGGAGTCACTGTTTGTTTCCGAAGGCTTCGACTCGACACCAGGCTCTGAGTACTTTGGTTACAGCTCTTCAACTCCTCAGGGAGTTGAGGGCATGGTGACAGATTTGGCGGCCTTTTCGAAGATCACCGGAGAACCACGAGTCATCATCAACGGCTGTCGAAGCGTGCCTCTCACTGGAGGCAGCAGCATCCAAAAGATGCGCAAAAAAGAGGAGGCCGGCTCTGGCTCTCTTGAGGACTGGATGCTTGGTCCAGGCGAGCAGCCTATGGAAGAAGACAACAGCAACATCTACTGCAGTCCTCGATGGAACACGGATGTGGCAGTGACTTTGCCCCAGACTTTGAGGCAGGTCCTGGAGAGGTTCGCAAATGGAGATGAGAAGATGCCGAGAGGGACTGAGACTTCCGAGACACCTAACGGCCTGGTAAACGGGCACACAAACGGACACACAAACGGCCATGTCAACGGCCATGTCAACGGCCACGTCAACGGCCACGCCAATGAACTCTCAAGCGGATCTCAAGATTACCAAGCACCTCCTACTTTCACTGCCCATGACTTGAAGGCCAGTGGTTTGGAAAAGGCTCTCATTCACTACATCGGCCTAATGCTTCACAAGTCGCCTGGCTGCAAGATCTTGGAGCTGGCTGACACAACACCAGATCTCTCAGATCTCGTTTTGGATGGTCTTGGCGAATCTTTCGGTGTCTCAAGAGAGGAGATATCTTACACGGTGGCTGGGAAGCCTTACGCCAATGGCTCCGAACCAGATGATTCCAAAACCCCGGTAACTTCCTCCAAGAGCCTCAGTTTTGACATCAATGAGGGCTTGTCGGAGCAGGGAGTCGAAGCTGAGAATTATGACTCGATCTTGGTTGATGGCGGGCTCCTGAGACATGGACCTACAGCAATGAGGCTTGAGCGCTGCAAAGAGTTGTTGACCTCGTAAGTGAACATCTTGCCTTCACGTCGGTTCATACTAACTGGCGACAGGCGCGGCACTCTGGTGATTCTGGGTGGTGCAGCTAAGGCAGCTGGTGACAACAACGATGTGTCTTCTGGTGAGTGGCCTACTCTAGTCAAAAGCCTTCTCGTAGGCTAACTTAGAAAACAGCAGACTGCTTGAAAGAAGTGCTTCGACAAGCTGGGTTTGACGGTGTCGAATTCGAGGTGCGCGGTAACTCCGGTGGCAACAACCATTTGTGGATGACAGTTTCCAAACGTCAGCCTGACGGGTCGACATTCCCCGCGGACATAGTCATCGTGACAGGTCCGCAGGCAACTGAACCTACCAACCAACTCGTGGACAAGCTTCGCCAAACTATCACCACGGCTAACCGCGCTGTCGAAACACGCACGCTCCAAGAGGTATCTGCTGTCGACTTCCAGAGCACTTTCTTCCTGGTCACCTTCGAGTTGGACGGCTCAGTTCTCGGCGAGCTGGATGAAGAGAGGTTTTTCCTTTTGAAGAGATTGGCCACTGAGTCACGGGGCGTTCTCTGGCTTGCGAAGGATGAGCCATTGGGTTCCATCGTCAAGGGATTAAGCAGAACGGTCCGAGCTGAACATCCCGACTCTTGCTTCGGTGTCTTGAGCATAGAAGGTGACTTTCATAGGCAGCTCGACCAGACCTCCGCAAGCATTGCGCGTTCCATTGAGCACGTTTGGACTACGCGAGCCGACAATTTTTCTGACCGGGAGTTCCGATTGCGCGATGGGCAAGTTCAAGTCGAGCGTCTCCAACCTGATTCTTCTCTCACGGGTTTGTTGAGTGAGAATGAGGATGCCAGCAGACAGCCAGTTACGCGTCCCTTCCAATCTCAAAGTCAGGCGGACGTGCAGCTTCGAATTCGTCATCCTGGGGCGCTCGACTCTCTTGACTTTGTCGAGACTGCTACTCAAGAGGAACTCCTCGAAGACGACGAGATGGAGATAGAGATCAAGACTGTCGGCCTCAACTTCCGTGATGTCATGGTTGCTATGGGGCAACTGCAAGATGATGTCCTAGGTATCGAATGCAGCGGAAGGGTTGTCCGTCTAGGACCGCAGGTCAAGAAGTTTGTTCTGGGAGACCGCGTTTTCGGAATGCACCGAGGATGTTTCAAGAGTTCGATCAGGGTTGACTCTCGTACTTTCGAAAAGATCCCCAGCGATACCAGCTACGATGAGGCCGCGACCATACCCTGCACGTTTGGAACAGCATACTACGCCCTCCATGATGTCGCCCGTCTCCAGCCTGGAGAGTCTGTTCTGATTCACTCGGCAGCTGGAGGTGTTGGTCAAGCTGCCATCCGGGTGGCACAACACATCGGAGTCACCATCTACGCGACCGTCTCGACCTCTGAGAAGCGAGACTTTCTTATCAACACCTACGGGCTTCTCCCTTCCAACATCCTGAACAGCAGAGACCTTTTGTTCAAACACGGCATCCTCCGCCTTACTAAGAACCGAGGCGTGGATGTGGTTCTCAACTCCTTGGCCGGCGAAGCTCTTCGACAGAGCTGGCTCTGCGTAGCGCCATTTGGTCGCTTCATCGAGCTTGGCAAGCGAGACATGTATGACAACACTGGCCTCGACATGCTGCCGTTCGCCACGAACATCACCTTCTCCGGTGTCGACCTCTTGATGATCAACAATGACTATCCCTCGCGCTTCCAGCAGATCATGCGCAATGTAGTTTCATTGATGAACAGGGGCGTTGCTCGGCCACTGCCGTTGACGCGGTTTGGTCTTGGAAATATTACTGCAGCTTTCCGTACGATGCAGTCGGGTAAGCACATGGGCAAGCTGGTAATTAACTGCGAAGAAGCCAATGCTCTTCCGGTAAGTGTCTGGAATGTTACTCTAGAACGTCCTTACTAAAAGATTTCAGGTGGTGCCAGCAAGTCTCGACTCTTTCAGATTTCCCAAACAGGCTACGTACGTCCTTGTGGGTGGCTTGGGAGGCATTGGTCGCTCCATTGGTAAGATGATGGTTGACATTGGGGCCTCGAACCTTGTCTTCATCTCACGATCCGTGGACACTGAACGTCAAGAATACGTCAACAAGCTCCGGCAACTTGGTGTGGCCGTGGAGGTGTTGACGTGCGACGTGTCAGATGCACTCACATTGAATCCATTGTTGGAGGATGTCAGGAAGCGGTTGCCCCCTATTAAGGGCGTCATCAACTGTGCCATGAACTTGAAGGTGACTTTCTCCCGCTTTCCTCATCACCGTGTCAACTCATGCTAACTCCAGGACTCTAGGACGGCATCATAGATAACATGACCGCCGATCGGTGGAACGACACATTGCGGCCCAAGGTTCAAGCAACCCTCAACCTTGACCGACTCCTGAACACGCAGCTGGACTTTTTTATCTGCCTTTCCTCAGTTGCTGGTATTGTTGGATCCAGAGGACAGAGCAATTACAACGCTGGTAGGTTATCCCACATTATCTGACTTTCTAGAGTTTTTTATTCTGATATCGAGGAATAGGAAACACATTCCAGGATGCTTTCGCTCACTCACTGTCCGAGTCAAACGTCCAAGCCACAAGTCTCAACCTGAGTCTTGTCACCGACGTCGGCGTCTCTACAACACGCAATGAGGTCTTTCAGCTCTTGAAGGGAGGCGGGCTCATTGGTATGGACGAACAAGATGTTCTCAAGGTCGTCCGCGCAGCCGTGGCGGGAAGATGTCCTCCACAGGTGGTCATAGGCCTAGCAAGCGGTGGTCGACTAAGTCGCCAAGAACAGTCTGAGCCTTACTGGTTCACTGACTCGAGGTTCTTGCCTGTCCGCATACATGGAACGAGCATAGCAGCGGACAGCTCTGAGGGAGAGTCGGACTTGAAAAGTCGCCTACCGAGCATGAAGACTCTTTCCGAGGTTACAGAAGCCATCCTCTTCGACCTTGTCGGCAAAGTATCTCAGATATCCAACATCGCCAGAGAGGACGTTGACTCGTCAAGAGCCGTCAACTCGTACGGCATCGATAGTCTTTCTGCGGTCGAGATCCGGACATGGATCTCCAAGGAACTCAGGGCTTCGGTTTCCGTGTTCGACATTGTCAGCAACAGCACCATGACGGATCTTGTGGAGAAGATTGGCCGGGCATCACCTTTGGTTTCGCAGAGTGTCAAGATGTAAGAGCGAGTCAGGTCATGATCAGTGACAATTGGGAGTGTCCGTTTTTCTTAGAATCAGTGCAATCTCCTTTGCTTGCGCGAGGGCTACCGTAGCGTATTAACATCCACTATTAAAGCACTATCTAAGCCTTTATAGAATTTAGATGACAATTTGTTAATATTTTATCTATGTTTTAGTGAGCCTAAGAAGAGTCTAATCATAATTGGTCTAGATCCCAGCTCAGTATATAATGATAGTCCCCGCACAACCAAGGAGATAGCACGTGCTAAGTAGACAGATAGCTACAATCGACACCACGACAGTGTTCACGCTTAACTCCTGCTCAACGAGAGTCTCACAATGCCATATCCAGTTGCGGGCCTCGTTCATGTCATCGAGGCGCCTTTCAAGACATACATTCAGCCCACTATCTCAAGCTTGACTGACCTCACATCCAAATGTCTTCTTTAGGAACGTGACACATTCATCCATACTCCGTGACAAATGCACTGCCTTGACCGGCGCAGCCAGCAGGATTCTTGGGGTCTCGCTCGATCCCCATGGGCCACCGTCCACAAAACATCCATTCCAATTCTGGTAGAACTGCTGCATACCTTTCGGCATGGTTCAGCATGCGGTTTCGATGAGCCCTTGTCCAGTCTCGCGTGTCATGATCATCAGAACCTTCGTTGTCAAGTCCAGTCCCCTCGAGGTCCTCTTCAATGTCAAGCTCTGGTCGGAGCTTAGCATCCCGAATCTCTGCGTCGGTGACAGCGCACGCCTCGTAATAGTCGTCAGAATAACAGTCATCTGCGTCCAGGGGGATTGGATAGGTGTCGTGGGACAGGGCTAGCTTTTTGAGCTTCTGTAGCTTGCACAAGGAAGCAAGTAGTTTGTCGTGCTTTACAGCCCATTGAGCTTCCTCTCCCGTCTGGTTGCCGACGGAGAGACTCAGTTGCTCAAGAGATGTCAGGGCTTCGAGTGCCAAGAGCGACTTTTTGGGAATGCGAAGATTGTGCGGAATGTGGTCGTCATCTTCGTCACTGCCTCCACCCCAAGCCAACGAAAGAGAGCGAAGTTGACTAAAGTTGTGAGTAGTAAGGGCGGGAATGATGAGGCGATCCAGATGCGCATCTCTGCCTTTTACCCAGTCTGCCTCATGAATATAGAGTTTCTTCACATGCTGGTGCCGTAGGATGAAATCCATAATCAGTTTGCAAAACTGAGGGTGAAGTGGCAATCTAGGAATGGCAAAGGCTTCAAGATGTGGGAGATTCCGGTTGCAAAGGTCCTCAGCCGCATCCTCTGTCGTAATTTCGCCAGATAACTGGATAGACCGAAGATGGGGAGGGAATAGTGATGAAAACTCGACGTCACTGAGTTGGACAAACTCGAGCTGTAACTCGAGCAGACGGGGAAACGATATAGGATCTTCGCCGAATGAGATGCAGTGACTTTCGCCTGAGTAGATTGAGCCCTTGTAACTCCACCTCAGGGACTCGAGGGTTGGCGAGCAATGTCGGAAAAGCGATGAAAAAAACTTGGACATTTGATCCACCACATCGGCTTGGGGCGGATAGGTCCGAGCCAAACTCGAATATGCCTCACTCATAACGAGCTCGAGGTCCAGAGATCGAATCGGCCACGTCGAAGGCAGTAGCGGCGGCTCCAATGAACCAGGTGGTCCATTCACCATGATTCTGGTTAGCTTGACGTGTTGGGCCTTCGATTGAGTTATCAGTTGGAAGAAGGCCGTGTCTAGAGAAAGGGGATAAACCCAGACGAGGGCCTCAAGGTTTGGCATTGCTGAGAGGCCATGGGCCAATGCATTTCGAAACTTAATGTATGTTTGAATGTCCTCCTTGGACAATGATGAACTCTTGACAGCCCAAAGCACGTCGTCGACATCCCTGGATGGATGGGCCGCAAAGGTGGCCCTTCGTACGCAAGCAGCAATCGAGGGCTTAGCGGTTTGACTCCCAGCTTCCTTCGCCAAGTGAGCAAAGAGCCCCTTTGACCGGGCACTGTAGTCAAAGGTGACCTCGGCGAACTGAGAGGTACGGGCAAGTTGCCGGCAGTAACTATTGACAAGGGCGAGATTTGCCAGAGCCGACTTGCTGTCGCCTAACAAGTTGATGATTTCGGCCAGAATCTCGGCGGGCATCTGAAGTAGCCTGCTGCTGCTGCTGCGAGAGACGCGTTCCTGACCCCCCATTACCGCATCGAGCAGAAGGGGCCGTTTTTTATCTCGGTCCTTGCCATATTGGTTCACAGTTCGTCGGCTGCTGCCGCTGCCACGGCCGCTCGGGCCCGGCGTGAAAAACGAGAAGCCGCTGTACATTGACATTGTGCTGAGATTGACCTTGGTGGAAGAGCAGAAGATGATTGAGCAGGAATCTCAGCTTCACGGCCTCACGCAAAGGAACACATGAGAGAATGACGTAAGGGGCTTGTCGCGCGTGGGGTGAGACCAATTTGAGGCCCGAGATGCTAGCAAAGCAAGCAGTTTGCTGAATAACAACATTCTTCGAGGAGAGACGTGGACCCATGTTAATGCATACGCAGAACACCAAGGCGTCAGAGCCGAACTGCACTAGAATTGCTTCAATCACCGCCTGGCACTAGTATGAACAATCATAAGGTGTTTAACTAATAAGAATTGTAGCTATTAGCGTAATTAATCTATTCCTGGCAACCCCCCGGGGTGCTCTAGGGTACCTACCTTGGTGGCAGCTGAACACAAACACAGGTAGTATTGATCGTGGCATAACAACTCCAGGGGAAAATGAGAACGATAGGACACTACCTACTGTCAGTAACAGGTGCGAGTCGGCGTCAGATGGAAGGAACGGTTACCTTGGCCGCTCGTGACGAAATAGGACAGGTATTTAACTTGGCTAGATAATTTTTCACCATTAATCATCGCGTGGTTCGTCAACGAGGTCTGTAAGTGTTACACAGCTGGCAACTCCACAGACCAGGCCTAGAGACGGGGTCAAGGCAAGGCGCCATGCTCGACTACTTTCGCGTCCACTGTCAGCTGTTGACCAGCTTTGTATATCTTACTAGACATGGAACAGATATCAATCTGCAGAGTATTCACCATTGTAGCCGTCAAGAATAGGGTAGAGTAAAAGCCGCCAGCAACATCCTAAACGGTAACCAGAGCAGAGAGCGGGCCAAACCGTGCTACCACCATGTCAAGGGCTCATGAATAACAGGGGAGCAATGCCAAACGGTGTTCCGTATCTCTTGCATATGTTGATTCTTTAAACTCGTATCTAAAGAATGATTTGACATACGTAGGAAGATTACTCTCAGGCAAAGACGTCAAGCTCGGGACCATGTCCAAAGGTTACCCACAGAGATGCCTTGCTGTCGCAAAGCCAACTACGGTAAAAGTGAAAGATACCTCTCAGCAGGTACTACAGAGAAGCTAGGTTATATCCTTTGCCACACTTGCATTGGTCCGTGTGAACAGTCAGTCAATGGCACCGCCTTTGGTGATCCCAGCTATGGTGCCTTTGAGTCGTGATGCAGATAAAGAAGGCTGAATATAGAAATGAGAGGATGTAAACCGATAAAGATATCGAGATTCACTCCCACCTGCACTAGTTATGAGATTCAAGGCGATTCGCGCGATGGAGCAGTCTTTGTTATGCTTTGTGGCATTGTCTTGACTGTCTCGCAGCGACTCTTGTATAGTCGCATGTGAAAGGACTGGTTGACATTGTTCACAGGAGAATCCTTTGTTACGGCTCAAGTCGGTGTTTCATCATGTAGGTCTGGTTTTGTTCGCAGAAAGAAACCCTAAGAAAAAACCAAGACAACAAGATAATTCATGCCAAAACTTTCGAGAGAAATCACACTTCAGGCACCACAACGGGAAGTCTATCAGCCAGAAATTTACGGAGACATCACAGGGTTATTGCCTCAGCAAAACTTTCTTGGACTAAAAAATCTGTCTTGATGAGCAACCAAGTTTCAGTGGCAGAATGAAATGATAGATATTATCCCCTTTCTCTTTGTCTTCTTTGTCCCCGATCCCATTGCTCTAACCCTTCTACCCTCGCACTTCTTACTTATACCTTGTTACCCAATCCATTCTTGTCTTGCTTGTTCAAGTACCATCAGACAACACCAACATCACCATGACCACACGTCCTGATTTTTCTACCCGACAGTACCTGCCTGATGATGCAGCGGGTGCATCTCAGTCACAGCCTCCGCCGGCCACCTCTTCACAGCACATCGCAGAGGCAACGGAGCAACATGAGGAGCGTGCAAGCATCGACTCGACATCCAGCTCGAGGATGAACTCCATTCAAGGTCATTTGGAGCGCCTCAGGCGCCGTACGGCCTTCATGATTTCGGGAGAGTCAGTAATTGACCCCATCGAATGGAATTACCAGCGGGCATCACCAAAAGAGCCTGTGTGGGATTGGTTTGCGATGGACAATGTCTTTCACCGACCAGCACCAAGCGCCCGTGGAGATTGCAAACACCTGATTCGCCCGCTGTCTCCAAAGTCCCAGTGGACTCGGGATCAATTGGAACTAGAGCGAGCCGTGAGGGCATATGATGACCGACTTCGTCAGGTTGAGGATAAAGACGCAAAGCCAACAGACGCAACCGCCAACCCTCCACAAGTTCATTTACCTGTCCCCTTCCTGGACTACCAACCCGCAAAGCAGGAACTGGACAGAAACGGCATTCCGAAATTTTGCCCTCCGCTTCAGACTCGATCTCTCAAACGGAAACCCTCGGGTAACGCCGACGGAACTAATGAGGATGGCGGACGCAAGAGAGTCAAAACGGCAAGCCTCGCCTAGCTTCGTGAGGCCAAGGCGAAGACCAGAGCAACAAGTTGAATGGCCATAGTTCTTGACTGGGGCGTCTTTTCTTAGAGAACCGTGGGTTTGGAATAGACTATATATGTACGTATGCGAATAAAATACACTCACATATAGCCGGAGGAGACTCCAATTTCTTCCTACAGGTAGAAGAACACCCTCGCCCTTTGCAGTGAACTAGAATCTAGCTCTTTACCTTCACTGCTACGATCTTAGCAGGTTCCGTAACCGTGCCGTTAACTGGCGTGGGTGTTCCACCATTTGTGGTAACGTATAGGACTAGTCTATCGTTTCTCGATGAACCAAATCGCGCAGAGGTACCACCTGCAACATCCAAACTACCAACAGCACCAGCAAGTGTAGAAATACGGCCATCGGGATCAACTCGAACGACTTGATTGAGACCCATAGTCGCAATATAGGCGGTGCCATCGGGCAAAAGAGCAAAGTCATCCATGGGAACTCCTCCAGCGATGACTTCGGCTGCACCTATAGCGGTGGCATTATCGTCGATTGGAACGCGGAAAAATGTTTCGTTCGATGTGCTCGCGTAGTATAAGAAGCTGTTTTGCATACGAATGCCGTTGATACCCGCAAAGTCCGGGCCTGAGAGAACGATTTCAGAGGCACCCGTGGCAATATTGACTTTGTAAACCACCCCCAAGTTGATATCGGACACCAGAACCTCTGTCTGACTGAAGGGAGTAATACCATTGATGAGTGACGCTTCCGGCATGGCCGTGATAAGCTGGATGGATGGACGTTTCTGGTGAAAGTCAAGCTGGAAAAGCTTCATTGAACCAGGCTCGATGCCCAAAGGATTGACCGTTAAGTTTCCAGCGCCAAACACGAAGACACCAGGTCTGTGTTCCGTGATGCCGATTGTACTGAGAACGCCAGGGACTGTGATGACTGAACGGCCACGCCGGGTGGAAGGATTGATGAGCCAAAGCTCTGGAATGTCTAGCCTCGTTGCCAAAATTTCTCCATTGGACAGCGTTGCCAGATTCTCAAACCAGGTGTTGTTGTCCTGGAGTTGGAAGACGGTGTGTGTCTTTTCCAACTGCCCCTGAGTTGTCAGAGCTTGAGAAGGGAGCCATGCTAAAGCTAAATGCAGAAAAGAAAGGAGTTGGAACCTCATTGTTGTTTGGAGTTTAGAGTAGAGATAGGTGGTGTTAGGAAACTAGAAAACGAACTTGAGCCATACCACAGGGACGTATATATACACGTACGTACGCTTAATAAATCTTGTTGTTACTTAGCTATATGTGCAGGTCTTCATTGGATTGGTGGGCTCGGCTTACAGCACAAACGGAATGCAATAGTACGGAACCCTCCGTGGCTCCGAGTATAGCTGACGCGTTGGACGCGTCGTCATTCAGACTTACAAAGCTTAGAAGGATTTAAGGTTTACTGGCATCAGTGTCTCCAGTATGGATGTATTTTGCATCCGTTACTTAATAATAAGCTTGTTCTCGACGTGAATAGCATCTTGGCAACGGTTTTTCGGACTCGGAGATAAGACAATTCCGATGTCCGGCTTGGGTTCACTCAATGTCTATCTTGCTACCTCTTATGAGCTATAATGTGACACGCAATGGGTATGTCAAGACAGAATGGTCGAGTGATATAAGATAGAAGTGGCGCAACTGTCTCGTGTTCATCTATCGTTAATGAATGCACTCAATTCTGAAGCATCCTCGTCTCCCTAAACCATTCGATACCGCTGCTCTCTGCCTGCTTTCCTCAATCTACGCAAGATGCGGAACAAGTTGGCTGTTTCTCTCCTCGGTCCTTGCTTGGTTGCTGCCCTGACAAGCTCTCGCACCGGCCTTGTCCCTGTATGTTGAATTCCGTCTTTGGCTTCGAGGCACCTGTGTCAGCATTATTAACTTCTGTCGACGATTTAGTGCGATGCCCTTGCCGACAACGACCTCGGGGAGCTTGTTCTTCTGGCCACAGACAGTGGCTATGAGGACCGCCTCCAGACCTATTGGTCTGTGAGTGCCCGCCTCAAGCCGTGGTGCATTGTTCAGCCCCGAACGACAGATGAAGTGTCCAAAGTTCTCAAGACCTTACTTGATACTGGGTCGGGCGCCGGCAGTTGGCACATAGCGGTTCGTGGAGGTGGCCATAGCCACTGGGCAGGTTCCAGCAATGTCGCCAACGGAGTCACAATTGACTTGGGCTTGCTCAATCGTACCGAGTACGACGAAGCCACAAATATCGCCTCAGTCGGAGGCGGAGCTCTTTGGAACTCTGCTTACGAAGCCGCAGCCGAACACTCTGTGAGTCTGGTTGGTAGTCGTGCTGGAGGAGTCGGCGTCAGCGGATTTCTTCTCGGCGGCGGCAATTCGTATTACACAGGCCAACGTGGTTTTGGATGTGACAATGTTGTCAACTATGAGGTTGTCCTCACTGATGGCAAGATCGTCAACGCTAATGCCACATCCAACGAGAATCTGTATCGAGCCTTGAAAGGTGGCGGCAGCAACTTTGGCATTGTGACTCGCTTTGATCTCGAGGCATTCCCTGCCAAGGATCTATACGGTGGCTCGCGTACAATATCCACAAACTACACGGATGAAATTCTCGATGCAGTCGTCAGCTTTGCCAATCATGATGAGTCAGAGGCCGCTGATTCATTTACGCCTACCTTTCTCTACAACACCGCTATTTCACCGGACATTATCATCGATGCCTCGATCCTGAATGTGGAGGGTCGCGGCAACTCGGCGGGTTTCAGCAGGATCACAAGCATTCCAGCCGTTTCTGAAGATCTCCGAAGTCGAAACCTGGTCACGATTGCAGCCGAGTCCACGGTTGAGGGAACAAGCAGGCAAGCAAATCCCCATGTTCATAGTCTATATGTTTCCTCACTAACTCAGACAACAGAAGTGTATGGGTCACCATGACCTTCAAGGCAAACCCAGTCGTTCTTCGTCGTGTTGTTGAGAGATGGAACGCATTTGTCGCTCAGATGCAGGAGTCCATGCCAGCGGATGATTTCCAGGCACAAATGAACTTTCAACACCTCCCAACATTCTACGGTAGAACCATTCGGGGAGGCAATGTTCTTGGACTCGACTCAGCTCTCACAGACAACTCTGTGCTTTGGGTCAACATTGTTAACGTGCGGACTGCAGACCAAGAAGCAATCGCTCGACTTCTCACAAACACACTACGAGCTGAGCTAGAAGATTTTGCCGTCTCTCAGGATTCGAGCGTTCGCTTTCGTTATCTCAACTATGCAGAGCCATCCCAGGATCCCTTGGGTGGTTATGGGATGGACAATGCGCAGTACATTCGCGATGTTGTGGCCAAGTACGATCCAAAGGGGCTTTTTCAAACACGGGTTCCAGGTGGATTCAAGATTTCGAGGGTAGACTAGAACTTTATTTGACCTGCCCTACCTTCTTATCTCCTTAATGAGACGGGCATCGAGCTGCTTTGTATCATAGAACCTGGACGTCATGTTTCTTAGAGATAGTTCTACCTAGGGCTTCACGAAGCCAGTCTTTCTAGCTCGACAACTTACTCCTTCGTCTGACGAGTGTTTTGCCTTGAATTCAGAACCTGCATCCAAATCGGAATAATATCTCCGCACCTAGAATAGAGTATGATATAAAGTACTAAATTTTCCGTCCTTTCGTTACCAGTTAGTGAACATTAATCGAGTTTCTATGGTGTGCTCATAAGTTATCATTACGCTTCAGCGTGGAACGGCTCACACAAGCAAGACTTTTTGATTGGCCGATGCTACCCCTGTGACTGTCCACCGTCACACCACATCCAACAAACTGTTGTTGATTGGCCCTCAATTTGTCTCAGGGGACCCATTTGGGAATCTGAAGATCAGCGAGCTATCGGAAGCAAATTGATGGCGCAGCTTAGTGACATTTTACTGATAAACTGTTTGCCTGCCGGTGTTGGATGAGCTTTTGCCGATGTGGGATGATGGTTTTCTGATGTGGGATCACCGACGCCCGATGTGGGATTACCGCGTGTCGGTATGGGCCTATGTGGGAGAAACAATGCAAAAGACACCGAGAAGAAAGATTTTGCTCGGGTCGGGGAGTAGACGGGCCCGGGAGGGGGGACTTAAGCACTTAAATCCGAAAAGGTCTATCCAGTCCCGTCTCGAAGACGCAATAAAATGCCAAACTGATGAAGCCAGTTCTTGTCTAACTACGCTTTTTAACACTGCACCTTCTTACCTTTCACTTCGTCTCCTCTCTTCGAACAGTCCTTTGCTTTGCACAAATCATGGCAACACGGTATTCTTCTATCCACCGTTCTCCAAATGGTCCTGGAGATGATCGCCCCACTGCCAAGCAGATCATCCAGGATGAAGGCTTGGAAGGGCGAATGGACGGAAGGTCTGTCCTCATTACCGGCTGTTCCTCAGGAATCGGAATCGAGACTGCTCATGCACTCTTCTTGACCGGAGCCACGCTCTATCTCACTGCACGGAACTTGGACAAGGCGAAGAAAGCCCTCGGCGACCTAGTCAAGAGCAGCCATGTCCACCTTCTGGAACTTGACCTAGACTCCCTCGAAAGTGTACGAGCTTGTGCAAAGGAGTATCTCTCCAAGAGTGATACTCTTGATATCCTCATTTGCAACGCAGGAGTCATGGCCACTCCTGAAGGCCGCACCAAAGATGGATTCGAGACACAACTAGGCACGAATCATCTTGGACACTTTCTCCTCTTCAACATACTCCAACCCGCACTTCTGAGGGCAGCAACTCACGGACAGAGTCCCAGAGTCATCATGCTGTCCTCAGCTGCTCACCGTTGGGGCGAGTTTGACCCAAGCAACGTGAACGTTGAAGGCAACTATGATCCCATGGTAGCATACGGAGCAAGCAAAACGGCAAATCTGTGGACATCAAATGAAATAGAAAGGCGGTACGGCGCTTCGGGAATCCACGCATGGAGCGTTCATCCTGGCTTCGTCCAGACCGACCTTGGACGGCACATGTCTAGCGATCAAATAGGAGCAACCATGTCTGATCCCTACCTTGCGTCTATCATGAAGAACGCCGAGCAGGGGGCTGCTACGAGCGTATGGGCTGCAGTAGCTTCAGCATTGGACGGGAAGGGTGGCATATATCTCGAGGATTGCAGCATTGCAGAGGCTTGGGATCCTTCTACCCCACAATCGCACCCTGGTTATGCAGCTCATGCTTATGATGTCGAGAAAGCTATCAAGTGCTGGGAGAAATCAGTAGAGCTAGTTGGGATGTAGGGCCATCGTCGATGCCTATTATATGGGCTGCTCTCAATCCAATAGGACTACCAGTAGGGGAAAAGGGGCCAACAGAGAAAGATGGATTATAAAAGCACTGTTTAGATACCATATTTATCAACAAGCTCAGTGATGTCGCTAACTACTCCTTATGAACCCGACCCAACGTGACAATACCCAGCAGTAGCGCACAGAGCCCTCCTACAAACCACCCGGGGGCCATCGCCAAGCCCCTTCCTTCAGATTGGCGATCTTGGCCCTGTCGGTTCCTGTTGTCAAGTAAGCTACTTGAGGTCGCTAAAGTCGATATCGTTGTCAGCCAACCGGTCCTCAAGCTTGTTGATCTTCCTATCTGCCTTGACCAACAAATCCCTGAGCCTCTCGAGGTCCCCTTCCCTATCCTGGAGCTTGGTGTCGCTTCTCTTGAGCTTCTTGTTGGTGCTGTCGAGCTCAAGTTGAGTCTTCTTGACGACTTCCTGAGTATCAGCGAGCTCAGATTGAGTTTTGGCGAGTTGGGCCTGAAGAGCGATCTTCTCGTCCGTTAGAGTCTTGTTCTCCCTGGTAAGATCGGCGTTTGTCTTTTCCAAAGCGTCATTGAGGTCCTTTTGAACCTTCAAGGAGTTTTCAAGCTCCACCTTCTGGGCCTCCAGGACCACAACACTCTCTTGCAGGGTGGTGATCTGAGAAAGGAGAGTCTTCTTCTCAAGCAGAAGAGAGGCCAAGTCGTTCTCCAGCTGGGCAATCTTGGCCAGCAAAGCAGCGAGCTCCTTGCGGAGATCATCGAGAAGCTTGTCGTCCTTGATGTTCTCATTCTCAAGCTCCTGGATTCTCTTCCTGAGCTCCTCTTCCTTCTTCTTGGCGTCAGCCTTGGCCGCATCGAGCTGCCTCTGGAGCTCATCCGCCTTGGCGTTGGCGAGTCGGAGGGCGTCGGTGAGCTTCTTGATTTGCTCCTTGAGGTTGATGTTCTCCTTCTGGAGAGCCTCGACCAGGTGGACTTGGACATGGTAGTCGGCATCAAGAGCAGCGAAGTGCTAAATACTGTTAGCGAATGCTCAGGAGGTAGAGTGTAGTCCAACTACTTACATCCTGTGCATATCTAGCAAGGTAGCCAGCTTGGTCGAGGAAGGCAGCTGTATGCTCCAATGTGTCGAGCAGCTTGCCAGGGAAGGGAAGGGGGGTCAGGAGGCGACGAAGCGAAGGCTGGGCCTGGGGAAGGTGAGTCTCAACCTCCACCTTCTTGCCGGGGGTCTCGGGGGGATCAAAGGAACTTTAATCAAGGCCATTAGCATTGTAGACGAAGCGTGTGAGATACGACCTACTGGCTGTCACGGCTCTCTCGCTCAATCTTGGCGGAAAGGTTCAAAGTAGCCACATCGTATTCTTGGCCACTTCCATATCTCAGACGAGCAGCAAGTGACTCGTTCTTATCGTTCCAGGTGCATGTGAGGGTGTAATAGTCGGTGAAGCTGAACTGGTAGTTTCCACAGCCAGGCTTGCTCAGCGCCTTCTGAACACAGCTGCGGAAGGACGGGGCTTTGGGCTCTCCATTGGCGTTCTGTGTCCACTGCCAGAGGGAGAGGATGGGCTTGCCCTCACCGAAGCCGTCGGGGGCGATGAAGATTGCCGGCTCGTTGCTTGCATACTGGATGTAGTTGAACTTTCCAGTCCAGATGCGGGCATCACCAGTGTCCTGCTCGCCCTTGGACTCCCAGACGCGGTCGGCAGTCATTGTGCTCTTGTCCTTCTGGGGGTTGGACATGGTGATGCTGATCTTGCTGTAGGTCTGCTGGGTGGTGATCTTCCATGTGTAGTAAGCGCCCTTGAGGACAAAGGAGTCATCACCGGACGAAGTCTTGGTCAGGTTGGAGACGACGAGGGTCTGGAACCAGTTGTACTTCTTCCTTCCCTGGGCGTCCACGGTCCATTGAGAGAAGATGTAGGCAGTGTCGCCATCACGGGCAAAGCCGTTGGGCAAGACGACGGCCAAGGTCTCATCCTTGCCGTAGTTGTACCACTGAAGCTTTCCCTGGTAGACGAACATGGTGATTAGGAAGTGGGTGTTTTTGTAAGAGTAGAAGGGTTATTTAGAGAAGAGAGGAAGTTGTTGTTGGGATTGAAAGATCTTGAACACAGCATGTTGAGAGTTCTTATATAGGCCAGAGCTCGGCTATTACTTCTCGTTGGATGCTTCGCTTGAAGACTGGTTTGAAGATACAAGATGCACATCGGCAATCAGCGAAACTAGTCGAAATGGTAGCTCGCTACTAGTTTTCTGTGTGTCTTTCCTATGCATGAGCTGAACTGAGTGATGATAGTCAAAAGAGGGATGGAGAGACGATAGCGTCGTACGATTACTAGCCTCGGCTCTGAGGCGAAGGCCAAGAAGGTCCATTTCGGCAATTGAGAGGCACTTCACGTAGCTGAGATGGAGCTTTGGCGGTTTTAGTGGGAGCTGAATGTCACAAGCGACCGTCAGCAGAAGGATACCTGCCCAGTTGAGCTATTCAAGCCAAATATTGGCAACCGATTCGTCTAGACTATGCAGCTCGCTACGGCCCGAGGCGCCCGCTTACCTGAACGGTTAACGCTCCGGTGCCTGCGGGCAGCTGACGGGGGCTGTGAGGCTGGCTGGGGACGCGACCTGAGACATGCAGAACGTTCCCCGCTTTCTCATTTAAGAGTAGAACATGAAAGAAGTGCAGGGCATAAGTCTGGAACGGTCATTGAGCTATCGATTATCCCGGTAAACCACATAGTGAAACGGGCTAGCTGCAGATCTAGGGGTTTTGAGCATGCACAACAATGCACCTTTTGTGCAAGCGTTATGTCCTCCGTAGCTAAACAAAGCCTTTCAGAATAGCTGCCTCCGCATTCAAAATGGACGACCCGGCAGCACCCAGAACAGCTATTCCATATCAGAATTCTTAACTCTCGGTCTTCTTTTTGGGGTCAACGTACTATTATGGCTGAGAGCCACAAATTTGAGATCAAATATGCCAGCATCATCTGCACGAATTCTTCCGATGCTGACGGTGTATCCTCCCTGTAAATTGCGATCAAGTCGTGGCTGTGGCCGGTCCTGCTCTTCAAAGATCTGGAAAGGCGGCTTTGGAGCAGACCAACATCCCAGCTTTTCTGCATCTGAGACTGAAGACTTAAGTGCTTCTTTGATCTCAGTAACGCTGGGTGGTGGGCGTTTACTGAAGCTGAGGCTCACGCATGCCATATGGCCGTCTATCACTGGAACTCGATTGCAGCTTGCCGAGACCGCCAAGTCTTGTTCAATAAAGCTCGTCTTGTCAGCATTCATAGTTCCTAGAATTTTTCTGGCCTCGGATTGCAGCTTGTCCTCTTCCCCTTCGATATATGGGATGATGTTGTCAATGGCATCGATGGACGGTACGCCAGGATAACCCGCCCCAGATATAGCTTGCATCGTGACAACCGAAACCGTAGAAATTGGGCCAAATTCTTCTTGAAGAACTGATAGTGGACCAACAAGGCCTATGACGGCACAATTCGAGTTGCAGACAATGAAGCCCTTAGACAAGTTGAATGCAGATTGTTGGTGGGGGATCAGATCCAGATGTGAAAGGTTGACTGTTGGAACAACCAGAGGCACAAGAGAGTTGGTGCGGTGGTTCTTGGCGTTTGAGAGTACGGAAAATCCGGCCTTGAGGAAATTCATTTCTGACAAGATTCAGTAAAGCCATGAGACCAGGGGTAAGGACTTGCTAGCTCACCAATATCACCAGCCACATCGGAGTCCAGACCACTAAAGATAATGTCGCAATCGCTAAATTGAGGAGGCTCACACTCGGTTACCAGTATTTCCGCTGCTTCGGGAGACAGCGGGGAGGCCTGCTTCCACCGAACCGCATCCCGATACTTCTTGCCGGAGGAACGGGACGAGGCACCTATGGCTTGAAGCTTCAAATAAGGATGTTGTTCAAGAAGGAGGACAAATCGTTGGCCAACGGAGCCTGTTCCGCCAAGAACACCTAAAAACGTTGTCTCAGTACCAGTCTTGTCCTGTATTGCACGTTGGCCTTGTTTTGCATCATACCACATTTCTTTTCACACATGTGATCCAACATGACGCAGAGTTAAGACAAACCGATAAAGGACTAGTAATGGCTTAGAACACTCAATGTATGATACACAAGAATTCAAGTCACTTGAAGATTTAATTATATTATTCTTTTGAGCCAATGTCCCTGAACCGAGATCATTTACCCCAGGCTTGAATGAAACACAGTGGAAATACGAACTTACCCTAAAGATACGTACGATTGAAGTCGGGGACTCGGGCACAGACCTGTAATCTATGATAAACGATAAGCCGGGGTCTGTTCAGGGGATGGTGTCTCTTATCGATGTCTTATCGATCCCTTATCAAAATTGCTAGCCGATAATGTACGTTATCTCGGTGTTTGAGTTCGCATGAAACATTCTGCTTTTGCTTGGCTTAGAATTTGACGCGACTCAGGGGCCTCCAAAAATGACAATCTTTGTTTTTTTTTCCCCGCAGGACCCAAAATGAGATTCTGTTTCTACACAAATGAACAAGACTTTGAGAGAAAAAATGCAAAGCAAGCCGGGTTTGGGTTACGTAGCAATCCCTTATCAAACTTCACTTTAACCATTGATGTAGTAGGTAATATTCCCAGAGAAACGGGGCTCAATGTGCAGTCATTGTCAACTCAGAGCCTTCCTCGACATTCTATGGTACGCCTCTGACAGGAATGATTATTTCTTGATGAAAACAACGAGCTTTCAAGCTCGTCAAATGGAAGAAAGGGTATCGAACGGTCTAATTCTACACCCTTAGTCCCGCCCATTGCCACAAGGATACGTCTTATCAAGACGATCAAGACAAATCAGTAAAGCCATGGCCCTATGTATATTAATATTATCGTTTCAAGGAGGTCAAGGAGATGGTCATACCTTTGATAAAGTCGTGCTCTTGCTCTTGATGCGAAGGAATCTTCAACACTTGATCGTGTATGGTGTTCAATGCAAGATTTGCATCATCAGATCGCACCACCAATCTGCAGAGGAATGTCAGTTGAGTAATGAACGCGACCACTGACATGACTATGCACATACGACACATTGATCTCACTCGCGCCCTGGCTGACTAAGTAGATGTTGATCTTTGCGGCAGCCAGTGTTGACAAGATTTCACTGGCCACACCAACTTTGTTGCGCATTTTGTGCCCGATGACAGAAACAATGGCCATGTCTTTTGTCACGATGACCTGGTAGAGGTTAGCTTCGTAGACACCACAAACGGCCCGTTTGACTTGCCTTGACACATTTTTCCAACTCTGTCCTTAAGCGATATGAGATGTTCCCGCTCTCATCAGTTGTTTGGAACGCCACACTCACATTCCTCTCGCTCGTCGAGACAAGATCGACATTGACGCCCAGTTCCTCAAGTCGCCCAAATACCCCGGATAACAATCCATAGGACTTGATGTTCCTATTGCAAGCGATGTTGACCAAGATTATAGAATCCTTGACAGTGACAGCAGTAGGTCGGCGGCGTACTTGTTGTGCTCCATGATATCCATTCTGGAGCATAAAGCTAGGGGTGGGGCAAGATACACTGCTACCGGCTTCGCTGTCTGATGGAGGGGGAGTCACTGGTGCAAGAATCGGCGAGACTCCTTGCGAAGGATAGATGACTGTTCCCGACCCTGAAGGATTGAACACGTTCTTGAGTCTCAAGGGGATGCTGGCATGTCGTATCTGGTCCATCGTGAGCGGGTGGATGACCTCACTTCCGTAGTAGGTCAGCTCAGTGGCCTCGTCTGGAGTGACAGTCGAGAGCAACCGAGCAGAAGGTACCTTTCGTGGATCTGCTGTGAAGATCCCATCCACCTCTTTCCAGATCTGTAGCTCGACCGCGTTTACGCCTACAGCGCACATGGCGGCACAGAGGTCCGAGTAGCCCCTGCCAACGGCCTTGAGAAGCGACTCGGGCATGATGCCGAAGAAACCGCTCAGAACGGGCACCTTAGTGCCGCATGCGTGGATTCTCTTTGCAATCTCGCCGGAAAGGGCGCGGTAAAAGTCACCGCCAAGGTCGTTGAGGGCTGACTTTTGATCCAGTAAGCTTCTCCCGAACACAGCCTCGACGACATTGTCCAACATCACCGCCTCGGCAGGTATGCCTCTTCCAGTAAGCGCAGCAGCTAGAACAATGCATGAAAGCTTCTCTCCCAGGGCAATGATGCGGTCTCGCGTCTGGGGTGACAGGTCTCTGACTGTTTGTGCTGCGAGGAGAAACGTGCGCAAGTCTTCACAAAGGCCTTGGACAGTACCCAGGGCGGTTTGGTAGTTATCGGCGGTTGAACCAACGCAGTTTGAGCTTTCGGAAAGGGTTTGAAGAATAGCGGTATGATTTTTGAGAATGACATCGACGCATTCGTGCAATTGCCCGCAAGCAGCAGGCCCAGCCTCGGCATGTGAGATGCACTGGATCAACAGACTCGTAGTACCGCTTGCTTTGGAAGCACCGGAGATAGCGGAGCAGACAATAGCAAGATTATAGTCGTGATAGTAGGAGGGGATGATATGATTGGTGATGGAATCAAGAAGCTTGCCTAAGCTTGTTCCTCCATACTTTTGTACCAGCCAGTGCTTTCCAGTGTCTGGGGTGTCCATGGTGAGCGGAGCTAGGGGCAGCAAATTTGGGCCAAGGTTCGAGGACCGAAATAATGATTTAGATATGAAAGGGCGAGAGTTTAGTCAATATTGCCAGACCCGAGCTTCCTTTTCCTCCACGCCATAGCTATGGGATGCAGCGACGACAATCAAGTTTAGGGACTAGATCGGGATCTGCGCTTATTGCAGTGGCCGAATAGAGACAGCTGTCGGTGTTTGATAAAAGATCCGGGCTGGGGATTGGTTTGCTTCTTCGGAGGTCCGCATCCGTGGAATCACTCCCAATTCCGGCCATCGCATATCAGTAAGCCGTTTGCGGCGGCACACTCACTCTTATCATTAATGGAGTCTGTGCGAGAGACCATCGGCCATAGTAGCAAAAGACAAGCCATGGTCTATTCATGCTCTCACAAGGGATGACCGTAGGTACATTCCTGGTCCTCGGCATGATGTGCTGGCTCCGTGCACACTCCACGGCAGTGAAACAGAAAACATGTAGTTCGATCAGTCGTACCACTGTAAACTAAGGTAAGAATTTCCTAAAAGAGGCGTTAGAGGGAGGAAAACCTCTTCAACTTGTAGTCTTGCACATGAAGAGTTAAACAAGATCATTGGATTCATATTGACTACGCTAAGAACCAAGACGCAAACTATCCTCTCCACTACCACCATCCATCTGTTTCCCCTACTAGACTTTTATCCGTTACAGTAATGTTCTGAGTAGCTTTGGGCGCTGGGATCAAGTTTGACGGCACGATAGAGGAGTAAAGATGAGGCGAGGCTGTTTTCAACTTAGCCTCTATGAGGCGGTCGAGCTGCTCAAACTCCAACAGAAATCCATCGTGGCCATCTGATGATTCTAGAATCTTAAGTGATGCCTCTGGAAGGCAGGAGGCAAGTCTTTCTTGCTGTTCTGGTACGAAGAGTGCGTCTGACTCTACGCTGACAACCAGTGCCCCAGGTGGTATGTTCCCGAGCACCTCCTTCAAAGCACTGGTGCCTAGTTGCGTTGCTCGGTTGCGGGTGACATCGTGGGAATCCATCTTGTTGGAAAGATGCAAGAAACAGTTGGCGTCGAATCTTTTGATGAACTTTTCACCTTGATAGTGAAGGTAACCCTGTGCTGAGAAGGCTATCTTGTCCTTTCTTCCCTTGACCGCAACATGCTCTTTGTGCTGATAATCACCAACGGGCCTTTTAGACTTGTCTATCTCCAGCTGATTAGAAGCTGTTGACTTGGTGTGTCTCTGAGGCTTGCGTCCAAACCGGCTGTCGAAGCTGGTGCAGGACCGATACGTTAGCATGGCAATCATACGAGCCGCGGCCAATCCTGCGGACGGTTGACTCTCTGGAACAGGCTCATAGTGCCCATCTTTGAACTTGGGGTCCGCATAGATGCATTGTCGTTGTGTTTCTGCCCAAGATATCCCCCACGCTGAGTGGTCGGCCGCGGTCGCTATGGGTATGATATTGCGGACATATCCCTGCGGTGTACACAGTGGCCACTCAAGAGTAGCCATGCCTCCCATCGAGCCTCCCATGACGGCGGCGATCTGACGGACACCTAGGGCATCTAGGACAAGCTTGTGGGCATGTATGTCATCTCGTATCGTTGTCGATGGGAAACTGACGCCATAGCATCGGCCAGTGGCAGGGTTGGTGGTTACGGGCGACGCGCTGCCATAGGGCGATCCGAGGACATTGCCGCAGAATATGAAGTAGTAACGTGGATCAAGAGCCTTTCCAGGCCTAATCAGTGGATTCCACCAGTCTGCAACATCACTGCTTCCAGTCAAGGCGTGACAGACCACCAAGGCGTTGTCGCCCTCCTTGTTGAGCGACCCCCAGGTTTGGTATGCGATCGGGCAATCGTTCAAACTTTGGCCAGTTTCAAGTTCGAGGTGCGGAATGAGGGCATATCTTTGATCGTTGACGAGGGTGGCATAGTAGTTCTTCGTGTCTGGGTTGCCGTCAAGCACTTGTCATAGTTAGAACTGTACTGAAAGATATGGCATTGTGTCGACCGTCACTTACAGATAGCTTTCGAAGCCATGGCAAATACTCGGGGGCGATGAAGATCCAGAGGTGGAATTGTTGGAGCAACAACACGGAAGTTGGCAACGAGACTTCGTGATCCCATCAACACGGCGGAGAGAAATGGAGACACTAATGTTCAGTTTTGGGCTATTAACAAACTGCACATCTCCTCGTAAATCTTGGCCTACCCTCGATCTCGTGCTATCTCGGCGTTTGCTGCGAATTGGTGCTTCCATTCGGTGTTTGAACTTGTGGGGGCCATAACAACCAGGGGATGCTATCAGAGGCCGAAGCTGACGTGCGCGTCCTCTTTCTTTTCCTCGCTTTCCCCCACCATCTTCTGTGCTGTTCTTTCTAGTCGCAACGCTTGCTCTCTTTTTGGGCTCTCACTGGACAATCACTATGTCATTGACCACCCCCATCAAAGTCGCCGCAGTCCAAGCGGCTCCCGTATCCTTCGACCTGGATGCAAGCTTGGAGAAGCTCCAAAGATTGACGGCGCAAGCTGCTGAGGCAGGCGCTGATCTTGTCGTCTTCCCGTGAGTCTTTCTTCAGCAATCTGCCGCGTGAAGCAGCACTGAAACAACAGGGACCTAGCGAGGCCTTTCTTTCCGCATACCCTTGGCGCTACTCTTTCGATGCTACCATCGGCGCCCGGGAACCTCGAGGTAAGGGGAGCAAGGGCAGATTATCGGAACGAAAGACTTGAGCTAATCGCATGCAAGGTCGGAAGTGGTATGCTAGATACGCGGCGTCGGCTGTTGCGATTCCGTCACCTGCTTTTGACGCACTCAAGGAGACTGCCAAGACAAACAACGTGTTCCTCCATGTTGGAATCATCGAGAAAGATGGCGGAACTCTTTATTGTACAGCTGTATTATTTGATCGCAATGGAGACCTGCTTTACAAGCATCGCAAGGTGAGATGCCTCGCTACCTCCTCAATTGATGCACCGCTGACACCGGGTGAATTCTAGCTGATACCGACTGCCGCCGAGCGATTGGTCTGGGGTCGTGGTGCCGGTGACGGTTTAAAAGTAGTACAAACACAGCTCGGCAAGGTCGGGACACTTATATGGTAGTGTTCAGTATCATGGCATCTACGGTATGTCTACTAACTCTTGGCCAAACAGCTGGGAGAACTACATGCCTGCAGCACGTATGGCATTATATCAACAAGGCGTCGAGTAGGTGGTTCATACAACTTCCGTGCTGAACTTTACTGATCATAAGCCACCTACCGCAGGATATACATCGCACCCAACGCTGATGACTTGCCTGAATGGACTTCAAGCATGCAGCACATTGCGAAAGAAGGTCGTTGTTTCGTTATATCGGTCAACTCAGTCTGCAAAGTGTCAGATTTCCCATCCGACTATCCTCCATTCACACCGGAGCACAGCGATCGCAAACCCGATGGGTCACGGTGGGAAGTCGAAGACATAGTAAACAGAGGGGGATCATGCGTCGTTGGGCCACTGGGCACATTTTTGGCCGAACCCGTATGGGACAAAGAAGATATTGTCTACGCGAGTCTGCATGCAGCGGAGATCTCAGAGTCCAGAGTAAGTTCAGGTCATGACGCTGTTACAAGAACCGCCCAGCTCAGATTATATTCAAGCTTGATTTCGACCCTGTTGGAAGTTATTCCCGACCTGATGTCTTGTGAGTTGCCCCGGTGTGGATTCGAGACAATGATGATCGCAAAAACTGACTAAGTTGGGAAGTACTCTGACTGTCAACACCAAGCCAGGGACAAACGTGCGGTTTGAGTAGTGGCATAAGTCGTAAAGGTGATGATCAAGTGTGGGCGCAGCTATGAGCATCGTCGAATGTGGCATGAGTGAGAAGGTATGCTGATATCAGCTGGCAAATCTTGTGTCCTGGCAGTTTCCGCCCACAGTATGCAGAAACGTCCAATATAGCTGCTTGACGGATCACCCATTGAATAAATCTTGCCTTGCCGCCACGTTGACCCATGTTAGTGTGAGCTTGTACGGTGTGGCTGTGGTAGCAGAAGACGGCCTAGCAGCAATATTTGGGTTAGCAGCACCCCGAGCCCTTGTATATCAACAGGGGAGTTCATCACATGAGCATTTGCTGCCTCTCTTCGATCCGAGACTGGTCGGGATGCCGCATGATAAGGGGGCAGAATGCCGCCTGCGGTACGTGACGGCCCGCGGATGCCGCAAATGCCGCAAGCACCGCGCCGCAGACCTTGGGAATAGATGCTGGATCCCAAGTTTATATCACACTCTGTAGCAGCTAACGAGGTCTTAAGTACTGTGAATTACATTTAGATTACATCGAAGCCAAAAACCGTTTTATTGTCATCAAAGAGCCTCCTATACAACGAAATCCATACCGCGTTCGTGGGCCGAACTGGTGTCATGCCTGGGCCTATTAAGCTAGCCTGCCTGTCATGGTACGTCACTACTCCCTATCGTACAGCACATTGGAAGGCAGACGTTGAACTCCCAAGTTGTCATATTACCATCAGAGTAAAGGCTGACATTAATGTAGTCGGGCTTCACGCACTCGGTGCGATGGCTTGCAACCTTGTGTCAGCGTGAGTCAGGGTCCCATAACGAATTGCTAGCACCTCTATCTGACTTAATTTCGAGCAGTGTAGTAATCGAGGGCGCGACTGTGTCTACCAGCCCAGCAGAAGAGGCGGCGCTCGCGTGAGAAAGAAGAATCGTGTATTTGAACAAGCCGTTGAAGACAAGGGGGCCACCGAGCATATTTCACAACATGGTGAGTTGTCGGACTTGAGTTAGAGGTAATCGGCAAGACATTGATCTGACAAAATTAGTAACTGATGTTGGCGATTTTTCCGAAGATGCCGACGTCATCTTCGACGCCCTGTTCTCGCAGTCTATTCTTGGTGGTGGAGATATCCCCTTTTTGAGTCCACCGGACTTACCTCCACAGGTCGACCCATCCGTTAGGACATATCCAGATGACGGAGCTATGTATGTCGTGTTCCTAAAATGTCCATTCTACTATTACTCACCACATCCAGTCTCGATGCCTATTACATTTTTATACATCCATACTTTCCTATCCTACCTCCACCAAAGACGGCCCCTCGAGACCAGCCTATTCCTCGATATCAGAACAATATGGATGGCTCAGGAGGCGAGTCGGAACCGTCGACATCCATCAGTCTGGCCATCTCAGCAATGCTGGCATTGATACCGTGTACCGAAGACCCCCACCCCACGTCGAAGGAATCGGTATTGTTCAGGAGGGACTATGCACAATACCTTGCGCAGTGCGCCTTGGAGTGCATTGAGATCGAATCAGAGATACCCGAGTCGTCGGTCGACCCAGCCAAGGCTCTTCTACAAACACCACGCTGTGATTCCAGGGAGCCTTTCCACCCAGAGGTACCGTTAGAGCTAGAGAGCATTATCGCTCTTGACATCTTGAGCGCTTATGAGTATGCGCAACGTGGTAATTTGAAGAAGATGGAGAGTCGAGCTGGTCAGGCTTTGATGGCCGCCATGAGTCTATCTCTTCATCTGCGCGACGATGATGGCGAACCCAACGAAGCCAAAAGAAGAGTTTGGTGGATGACGGCATGTCTTAGTGATAAATCTCCACGTATAGAAAAAAAGCTAACGATGCGATAGTACATTTGCGTCTCCCAAGCTGCGATTGTTGGGAACATCGTAAGTCACGCCACGCTTCATCAACTGAAGAGTCGCTCATCAACATGACAGGAACCATCTATACTCGCCGTTTTTATCCCCATATTTGCGACAGACTATCCAACTCTAAAGTCTGACGCCGAGGTATTTCGACTTATGCGCGACTGATGAGCTCCACGTTGACCAACGCAGGCTTTCAGTTTCCTCATTCAAGCACAGCAGGCAATGCTTGCAACCACTCAATTCTCAACCGAACTGAGCAAGGCAGTAAAGTTTAACGGTGACATGGACCGAATAAACGAACGAATGAGGGAGCTTGACTCACATCTAGACTCTTTAATCAAGGTTGCCGAGTCTTGGGCCCTACAACCGACCATGACGGCGACTGTTGATCCCGCCGAAGGAGTCGTCTCACGATCCCTAAGGTGCATGACCAGAATCAAGTTGAACAGGTATGTCTGAAAGGCAATTGCTAGATGCCGTATCTAATGTCTATCAAAAGCGCTAGGATAAAGCTTCATCGATACTCAGCTTTTGAGAGCAAGCTTATTGATGGGGCAGAGGACGCGCTTTCAGCTTCAGAGTCTTCATCAGCAACGGCAGCAGAGTCACCGAGTCCTGAGGACACATCATCGTTGACATCTTTGACTTTGTTGACCAAGATGTCGACCTGCTCATCAGAAAGCGGCCCATCGGGGAGTGATGGTTTCAGCAGCCATCAGTCTGCCAAGATATGCTTAAGAGCCGCTCTGAACATGGCGCAAGCATTTGAAGACTTGCCTTATCCAAATCCGCCCGGTCAACAAACATTACCTGCCGCCTGGCCGCGGATGATGCCGTCTCTCGCATGCTGCGCAGTGCAGTGTGCCTTTGTACTTACGACGATAGGAAATCTGACACGGTCCAAATATTCCAGTGATGCTCAGACCGCCTCGATAGCAGATCGATTGCTCGGGCGTCTAAAAGTGAGCCTCTTATCGATATCAACGGCGTTGGAAAACTACGCTGCGGCGTTTGAGGCTATTGGGGGCATGAGTGGTAAGTGAGAAAGGCCTGTGGTCGCTGGCTCTATGATTAGATGGCATGATTGCTTATCGACGCGCGGTAGATCAAGTTCGCCAGGTACTTCAGCCAACCGGAGACGTCTGAGCCCGGGGATTGAGAGGTGGGATGTGGTGGGCGGCTTATCAGCAAAGGCCGCGGGTCAAACCCCGACGTACTCTTTCCGGGAGAGCAAGGTCTACACTCTATGAAGATATGATAGTATCGCAATGATACTGATCTAATGTTGGCAAGATCAATCTTCGTAGCCCATAAATACAACGAGCTTGCAACCAGCAGCTTTCTTCCAATACTCAAGAAGTGCATCCATACTCAGATACAAGCATCCCGCAAAGTTCACACAACCCTTCACGAACTCATTGACAATGCCTGTCTCCGGATCGCTCAGTAATGTGGACTGGTGAGCCTTTGTTAGATCGACTCCCCACCGTTGCTAAATGGTCTACACAGGGAGCCCGAGTTTACCACACTCGCCATCCACGGCGGCCAGGAGCCTGATCCCGTCAATGGATCCCGAGCTGTACCACTGTACCAAACTGCAGCTTATAACTTCTCGGACGCCGCTGGTGAGCCTTTCCTTCAACACTAACCCAGCCGTATCAAGACTCACCATGGACACAGACGGCGCAAGCAAGTTTGCCTGGAGTAAGGATGGCTATGTCTACACCCGAATGGGCAACCCGACCAACAGCGTTTTCGAGACGCGAATGGCCATGCTTGAGGGTGGAGTCGGTGCTGTCGCCACGGCATCTGGTCATGCCGCCCAGTTCATGGCCATCACACAGTGTTGCGAGCCAGGGCAGAACTTTGTCAGCACCAGCTGGCTCTACGGTGGTACCTATAACCAGTTCCGAGTTTACATGAAGAAGTTCAAGATCGATGTTAAATGGGTCGTGGGGAACGAACCGGCAGACATTGATGCAGCCATCGACAAGGACACACGATGCATCTACATCGAGACCATTAGCAACCCCAAGCATAGCGTCCCAGATATCGAGGCCATTTCTGAAGTCGCCCATAAGCACGGAATCCCACTGATCGTCGACAACACGTTTGGCATGGGCGGTTACCTCTGCCAACCTATTAGGCAGGGCGCCGACATCGTCACACACTCCTGCACCAAGTGGATTGGTGGCCATGGCACTTCCATGGGTGGTATCGTGATTGACGGGGGTCACTTTGACTGGAGTGCATCAGGTAAATTTCCAGGATTCACCGAGCCAGCTGACGGCTATCATGGGATGCGGTTCTGGGAGACCTATGGTCACAAGGCGCTGTCTGCAAAGCTTCGCATGGACAGCATGCGAGACCTGGGCCCCTGCATGAGTCCTTTCAACGCCTGGTTATTCCTGCAGGGTCTTGAGACGCTGCCGCTCCGTGCCCAGAGACACGCCGAAAATACCCAAAAACTGGCCGAATGGTTGGAAGCACACCCAAATGTGAACTGGGTGCTCTACCCAGGTCTCAAATCCCACCCTGACTACGAGTATACCTCCAAGGTCTTTACTCGTGGCGCAGGCGGCGTCTTGACCTTTGGTGTTGTAAGTCCTAGACTAGCACGAGCTAGATGACAGGCACTGACTACAAAACAGGCTGGAACCATCGATGAAGTACGAGCTGTGGTTGATAACTTGAAGCTCTGTTCGCACCTGGCGAATGTCGGAGATGCCAAGACACTTATCATCCACCCTTGGGTCACGACGCATCAACAGCTCCCTGACGAGGAGAAGATCAAGGGAGGAGTCACTCCAGACCTCATCCGTGTGTCTGTGGGAATTGAGGACTTTGAAGACATCAGAAAGGATTTTGAGCAGGCATTCGAGGCAGCTGGGTTGACGGCGGCATCCAAGACCAAGGATGATCCGTTTGCGAGTGCACTCAAGTTGGTTGCTGGTGGCTTCATGGGTAAGAAGGCAACTGGTGCACCACGTCCTGGAACCGATGGTACTATTTCCGTGAATGGTCAGTAACTCGGGCTAGAATAGCAAGTATTTATGATCGTAGAACAAGAATCTCTTAGATTTCCTACCAGATAACGAGCCAGCTGTTTGAGCTTGAGGGTCGGAATGTCTCCTTTCTAGCTGTAGTTAGTGCTCCCTTTGACTTTAGAGAAAGTTAACAGCATTATTAGCAACAAAGGGTTTTCTGTATCTTTCTACAACAATATAAGATTCTTGGATGTCAAATATGTCATTCATTGTGCTCCAGTTGATCACTCCTACCTTGATATTTTGTGGGGGGGTCTTAGATCGACCTTGATGTTAAGCAGTGCATCGACCGACCATGAGCCCCAAGTTTAAGATAGCTTCCAGAACAATCGTAATACCCATCTTTGTCTAACCTCTCTTCCATTGTACGGCAACTAGTAAAAAATGAGAAAGATAGCGGAAGGCAGTAAGGAGCGAAGAAAGATTGGCACCCAGAATAACGCCAGTTCTAAAAAGTTGATCTTGAAGTCGAATCATATCGAACGTTTTCTTGATGTATATAATGTTCCCTTCAACGGCTGATCTCGCTTTCTCCTGGCACATCTGCATAGCCATGCAACTCTTTCGCACACTGGAAGAAGTCACCTTATCGAAAAGGCAACCTATCATACACCACCTCGAGCAAGATATCTTCTCCCCGGCTTTGCTATACCGCTATCCAAGATGCCGATACATCCTCGTCACAGAGAGAGCGAGCAATTTCCTCGCTTCCATGATCATCATCCTCTCCATTGTCTTGCACAGAGGTCTTCTCTTCCAACTATCCACGAGACTGCCACCCAGGGTTATCCGATAGAAAACATGGGCCATATGGACCAACACGCCGCCCCCTATAGTCGACTCATAGTCCAAAGTCCTCTATCAAACACTGAACTACACTCGACCTTTTGTGATAGCACACGGATGAATGAACAGGAGTCCAGCACACCATGGCCAGGAATGACTCCCAACGAGGGAAGATCGGATCCTACCGATTTGAGGGGCGCTCACTTTCACCGAGACACTTTTTCTGTCAATGCCCCATCATTATCGGAGAACAGGCCGTTTACCCCAGTGTCGGTACAAGAGGAAAGCTTTTATGGAAATCAGGCCGGCCAAGCCGACAACATAGTTCCGCTGGGAGGCCACTTTAGGAACCCGTTGTTGAGTCACAATCCCTTCGAACCTAACCACGACGAACTTTTAATCTCTACCACTATCTACGGCATCTTCTGGTTGCCGCACCATACAGCGGGCGCAGTCCACATGGACCCTTGGGTGTCTGAACTCGGTACCACAGAACAGACCAGTCATGAGTTTGGCTCAGGCTTGCCTTCCATCCAGTTCCCGCAACCATTCGAGGGTGGAAGAGGCAGAGGCTTGAGCGCTTCTGAGCAGATGGATCAAGATTTGATAGAAATGCGCCGAAAACTGAGAGCACTAGAGGAGAGCAGAGCCCAGAGGACCTTAAATAGGTAGGGGAAGTCAAGTACTTGAAAGACTAAAGTAGGCCTTGCCATAATGCCATACAGGATAACAAAAAAATAAAGGAGGTCAAACAAGGTCATGTGGGGGAGGGGGATAGGTAGGACTAAAGCCGCACTGTTGACAACAATATTGGCATGGCAGACAAGATCACGTTAATCTAAGGACTTTTATTGCTTGCAGTTGCATCTAATTCGCGAAACCCATGAACGAAGGCCAACATATTCTTGACATATAAGTCGACCGCCAAGGAAGACAAGAGAACCCTTGCCGACTCATTGCAACTGCTCAAGCGCCATTATGCGGTTCTGGGCCAGCTGGAACAGCCGCTCCGCCTTCAAAACACCCCCGCTCTTCAGACTCAGCAGATGGGCGCTCTTGATGAGATTCTTGATCTCACGTCCGTTGAGAGAGATCTTGGCAAGCTCATCCAAATTCTCACTTGAGATGTCGCTCCGATCACAATTAGTGTGGTTGATAAAGTTTTCCCACACCTTCCTACGGGCCTCGACGGTCAGATCCTTGTATGGCAGGAAGAGATCGACTCGAGACTCAAACGCCGGGTCGATGCTTGTGATCCTGTTGGTTGTTAGGAAGCAAATACCCGTGTAGTACTCAAGCTTGGTCAGAAAAACTGGGAGGAGTTAGCTATTGCGACAAGATTTGTGCCAGCCGAGTTACACACCTGCAACCAACTCGTTCCTGGTCAGGTCACTGTCAGTGCGAGCACTGAGAAATACATCAGCTTCATCTAGAAGAAGCATCGCGTTCCATAGACCACACAGCGTAAGGGCTCCGCTCAGAGCGGTCTCGACGTCTGACGGCACCGTTCCGAGCTCTCCAGCACTCATTGCGTAGAGTGGTACACGTGATTGCTCGGTAACTACACTTCATGTTAGCATACTCTAATTCCTCTACTGGCCATGGTATGACTGACCTGCTTCCGCTGTGTAGGTCTTGCCTACACCAGGAGGACCGAACATGAGGATGATGAGACCACGGCCTATAGGTGTTAGCACCTGTAATGAACTTGCAAGATCACGACTTCTATACCTTTATCCTGGATGAAGTCATCAAAGTTATTGGCGAGCGCCTTGTTCTCCACAAACTCCCATGCAAGCTGCTTCTCACTTCCCGGAAGAACAAGGTTGGTAAACGCCTCGTCATTCCATGCGATAGGGGACAGGTCGTCCACAAAGAACTGAGCTATTCATCATTGTCAGTAAGTCAATAGCCCGGTTGTAGAAAAGGTAACTGACCCCACTCCTTGGTCTTCAGGTCAAGTCCTTTCACCCAAGGATTTGCAAGAAGGCACTGATCATCGGTGAGTGCCTCAAGACTGTCGGGACGCTTGAGAGAGTAATCGGATGTTTTGGCAGTCATCTCTGCATTGCCTTCCGCTGGAGCGTCCTTCTTGGATTTATCCTTGGTTTTCTTGTCATTTGGTGGCGGGCTCCAGTCATCTTCTCCATTATAATCATCGTAGTCTTCCTCTTCCCCTTCCTCTTCCTCACTCTTGTTTTCTGTGGCCTTGACATCATCCGCCATCCCGTTCTCGACAGGATCTAGCGGTATGAGATTGGGTTTCACGATGTCGTTGGTCAGATAATAGGCGAAAGCATCAATGATGACTCTTCCACCGACCTATTGGTAGTATCTGTCAGTACAAGAAGTCACAGGATGAAGAATAACAGCCTTCTTACCGGTCGGGCTTCAGGACTTTTGAGAAGGACCTTTGTCCCTGAACAAGCTTGGAAATGATAGCCACGCAACGACTCAAACACCCGCCCCCTCTCTAGGATTCGCTTGCGCATGCCAGCGGCATCACCGTGGAATGACAGGGGGTATACAGGAAGAGACAAAACCCGTCGACTACCAGTGAAGAAAGAGATGACCACCTTTGTCGTCGCATAGCCACACCGGTGGCCATTCCAGTCGAGATACTCCAGAGTGACTGTCCAGTACGGAGGACCAATAGGTCGCTCAGTGAGCTCATACTTGGCCACACGACAGACAGCCTCAACATCGTAGAAGCTGGTCACGACGAACTCATGAGGGGCAAATATCTGCCAGAGGTCGTCAAACCTGACGTTGCCCGTCTTCCTGGTGTTGGCAAGCGAGTCAACCTGGGGCGCAAGAATTGGGCGGAGGAAATCCATCAGCTGAGCAGCCGGTTCGGTGGCAGGCTTGTCGTCGCGTTTTTCACATAGAGAGCGAAGCTTTTCCCATCGATGCACAATAGGCATGAAGGGGGGAGTAAAGGTCCAGTTCTCAAGTTCCAGGTCGAGGTCCTGGTAGCCTGCTAGGGCGGTCTTGAGCAAGACCCTCATGGCGGGACTCTGAATGGTGAACGAAACAGTTTGCCACTTGTGATCCGCGAATCTATGTCGATGGATGATGGGATCAGTTGAAGTTGCGGCGTCCAGGTCAGCTTGATCTTCATCGTGGCTGGGGAACTTGGACCATCTGTCCGGACAAGGGGGGCCATAGCGGCCATTGCACACGTGCTTGTACAGCTTAGTGGTGATAGACATGATGAATAGGCTGGCTTTTCTCGAATGAGATAGCGTCGATGGGTGTGCTTGTTGTGAATCGAGGTGAAGTGAAGTGTTGGAGAAAGAATGATGTCTGGGGGAGTCCGGCTCTTAATGAATCAAGTGAGAGAATAGATGGGTGTCTGGGGGGAGAGGTGGTATTTATCACTGCCAAGCAACTCTATTATGCCTTTTTCTACCTGAAATTCATGCTTTACAATATTCGGCCTGAGTCACAAGAAATCTGGACAATGTTGGTTCAAACATGACATACAAGTTGAGCGCCCCATACAAGCATTGACCGAAAGAGACACGCCGAACTGAGTAGGACGCCTCTTTGAGTAGTTTCGAATATGCGAGAATATTCCTCTTGCTGGGCTCTGCATTCGCTACCTAAGTTTAATCCACTGCTGCTGTTTCATATTGACTTCACTGCCGCCCGGCTTCGGCCCCTTAAACTTTATTGACCATCGGTCTGAGTCAACCGGGCAAGTTTTAGAAAGCTTGATGTTTCTAACATCGCCATTTTTTAGGGAAACACCTGAAAAGCCATTGTTGTTGATGATGACACGATCCATGTTGGGAGACAATCAAGGGGTGTCAAACACAAGAGCAACAAACAAATGTCTCCACGACGATGGCGTAAAAGACAAGTAATCAAATACCATGAATGAGATCAATATTATAAAGATTAAATATTATCATTACATATGTATAGATCACTACACACTTTTCCCCACAACTCATCGTCAAACTCGTCATTTTGCGGCCCCTCTCTGCTGTTCCAACAGTGCAGCACATCCCTCGTAGCCACGTATCAAGGCAATGTCCAGTGGCGTTCTTCCCATGTAATCCTCTGTATCAAGGTTTGCATTTCCTGTAGCAAGCAGCAACTTGACACATTCCTCTTTTCCTTGACCGACCGCGAGAGATAATGGAGTCTCACCTCTCTCGTCTCGCCCATTGACGTCAGCTTTACCTGTCGACAGTAGTAATCCCACACAAATATCCTGGCCTTGCTCTGCCGCGTAACACAATGGTGTACGATGGACTTGATCTTCGCAGTCCACGTCAACCTTGCCCGTGGCCAGCAACTGCTCCAAGACTTCATCTTCACCAGCTCGTGCAGCGTATGTTACTGCTGTCCGCCCCGCCACATCTCTCGCGTCGATGTCAAAGCCTCCAAGTGAGAGTAGATACTTGGTTACTCCAGCGTGACCGTACTCTGATGCGTGGGATAAGAGTGCTCGCTTGAAAAGGTCTCTTGCGTCGACTCTTACCTGACCTGTCCCAAGCAATGCTTCCATGATACCCAAGTATCCTCCCCTTGCCGCATCAAAGAGCATCTTCTCATCGATTTTGACTTGGCTGGTCGCAATGAGCTGATTAACGACAGTCTCATGTCCGAACCGCACAGCCCATCCCAGTGGAGTGCATGGTCGGTGACTGATGCTCAGTGTGCGAGGTGGCTTGCTCTTCGAATCCACTTGAATGACGCCGGTACCCAAGAGACGCTCCAGCCAACTTCTCCTCTTGGTGGCTCGTTGTGTGTTGATAAAAGTTTTGATGACAGCTTCAAAGCCACCTCCTGCCGCCCAAGACAAGGCAGACCGGCCAAAGATACCATCTCTCACGTTGGGCTCCGTCGTATCCAATCGCAGTAGATGTTGAGTTACCGACGAAAGTCCCAGGTAAGATGCTACGATGAGTCTCGTCACGTCCTCCGCGTCCAACCTCGGATGACACCACTTCCGCCTCAGCCAGATGAGAGTTGACAATCTGCGCGGTGAGCAAAGCTGCAGCATTTCTTGCATCTGAGAATCAGGATCTCCATCGTCGCCCAATGGTATTCTCGAGTGGACCGCCCAGTTCTCCCACGCATAGCCAAGGAAAGGGTAATTCTCGGAGAGGCCTTCCAGTGGCTTGGTCCGCAGCTTTTCGATGTTTCCAAGGGGGTTCTGAAAGTAATCCTCAACGTCGGTGAAGAGGAGGTACCGAGTACAAATGCGCCCCAACATGTTGCCCGAGCTGTTCAAGGAGATCGAGGACGACCACCTATGGCCATCGGTCGCTTGCCTAGCAAGTGAAGTCTCAGATGAGGAGTTTGTGGTATCTTCTTGGATCAGGAATCCTTTTAAGGTGTGGTGAAACAGGTATACCCTGCCGTCGATGACAGAAACCAGAGGGCCGCAAAGCCGTTGCAGCGTGTGACGAAAGTGATCATCGGGTTCAATGTCCAGCTCGCTCTGTGATGTGTGGCCCTCTTCGACTGCTAGAGCCACCGCCATCTCTATCAGGGTCAAGGGTCGCACTGCCGTCATGATGATCTGCAGCAGCTTCCTTGATCTCATCGGCCTTGGGCTTACAGTGAGGATTTTCTCGTAGGCTTCGTCAATCGTCGTGGGTAGGTTTCTGCACGATCCCTTGACCTGACCAGAAGAGTTGGCGAGGTATTCGAGGATGAGGAAACCCAAGAGATGGGTCCGCTCGGGCACCTGTTTAATCTCCATAGCCAATCTCCTCTGTTCCGATTCAGTCAGGTTCAATTTTGTTCTTAAATCCGTGAGTCGGTGAGACACTGCAAGATCGACCTCGGTCCCGAGGCTCCCAAAGTCTGACTGAGGGTCCCGTCCCAGATGGATAGTTGATGTTGGCTTGTATAGTCTTCGCTCGGAATGAGAGAGTGTTCGGCTCGTTATCAAAACCTTCAGCCTCGGGGTCGTGTGGCCTTCGGCGAAGAAACCGTTGAGGGTGTCCACAAGCAACCGTCTACTTTCTTTTTGGCACTCGTCAAGACCATCCAGAATGCACACGATTTGACTGGCCTTATTTCTCGACGCAGCCAAGATCAAGATTCGCCACAATCTTCGGATGGAGCCCCGTACCCTATCGCCTTCATCTTCAAGAAGCTGAAAGATGTGATCTGTCAGAAGTTGCGGTCTTTGTTCGAAGAGCTGTCGCAAGATACAACAAAGAGCATCCTCTGCTGTATTTTGTCCCTCAATGTCCGCCTTGTAGAAAAAGTAGCACAGAGAAAGATTTCGCAGCACCTCATCGGCTAGGTGTCTTGAAAGGACCGACTTTCCGCAGCCTGGTTCTCCGGTGACCCAGAGAAGGCTGGAAGATTCGCTGTCTCTCCAAAGATGGAATCTAGGGTGACTGGTGAACCAATCACATGTACCGTCGATACGCTGAGGGTGACTGTTCTTGAAGTGGTAGTGGGAGGAGCTGTAGAGCTTCTGGAGCAGCTCTTGGTGCGTGCTACCGTCTCTGCTTCGTGGATTTGAGCCATGTACAGTATTGGTGCTGTAAGAGATCAGCCCATCATCCATTAAGACAAAAGCTCATAAACTCACTCTGTGCTTTTCTCATTTTCTGCTGCCCTTTCCAAGTTCGATTCCACTTCTGAGGACGCCTTTAGAATGCTGTTAGTGACCCAAATTGTATTGACGATTCTCTGAATGCATCAGTTGCTTACCATTGAGAATGTGAAGCAGACACAGCAAAGCAAGGAGATAGATTCAACGCAACACAATGCTCAAGACAAATGCATAGTTATTCAATGTAGCCAGATTGACCTATATATGGAAATTGACGGTACAAACGAAAGGAACATCTCCATCGCCCATAAAGAGCTGCCTATTCATGCTGGCCAATCATCTTGTTCAATGGACGTGATGTCGTGGCATGTGGTCAGCTCGTATTTTATTAATAGCTCCTGGACCCCTGCTTGTAGGGCTGAAGCTGCTCACTGTGGCCGAGGCAGCCGGTGATGTCATACTCAATTTGGCTCAATTGGGGCTGTGCAAGCACTCGACACGGACTTATTGTGCGCTGCTGAAGCCTGATAGGGACAGATTTATTTAGCCCAGGCCTCTTCTCTGTTGCCTCTTGACGTACCTACTTTGTCACGGTCTCGCGCGCACAAACAGCCCGTGACCAAAGGCGAAGAGTCGCCTCGTCTCGCCTGTGCTTTTTCTAGGGAATTGTCCACCCGCCCACAGGCTCCTTGCGGTGGGCTATCAGGGCCTAAAAAAGGTCTAAGACTAGTGACTCCAACGTGCGTGCAAGACTGTCACTTATTGTACGGCCAGCCCTGGAACTGGTAATAATCTGAAGGAGAGGCAGTAAGCTAGTAAACCTCATAAGAGTGCAAGACTAACGCGTTGAGCGCTGGATGGCTCGAAAAGTCAATCTGATATGGTAGCCGTGGCATGAAAAAAAGCCTTGACCCTCATTTAAGCTGCAAAACCAGAATTTAGGCTTCCCAGCAAGTAGATGATGGCATTATTCATTGAACCCCCGTGACGCCCTCGGAAGGTGGCAGACTCTTCTGCGCGACCAAGCACATCTTCGACATTAACAGAACATCCTCAGCCACAATGCAGAAGATGACGGAATCGACCAGTCTGGATCAACCGAGTGCTCAAGAGTCGGCTTCCAGCCCCTCTACCGCACCAGAAACAGCGCTCAAGTTAATATCTAGGATACCTGGAACAACCGCCGAAGACGTTGAGAACAATGCGATTTTCAGCGATTACCTTGGGCTATCGATTGCCCCATTCGATCAACCAACCCACGAAGGCACCAAGGGAGTTTACCTGCGCAGAAGAGATAATGGAGCCATACTACTGTTGACATGCCGGCGCGTTGTGTTTAGTGACGGAGTGCCCAACAAAGAGTACCGACACGACGGTACTAAGGGAAGCTGGCCCATCATTCAGCCTGGCGACGACACGCTCTGCGAACTCAAGAGCAACTTGCAGTCCAACATTGATTATGACATTCACTTGATGGCAAGGCTGGAGAAAGAGTGTAATACCCCCGAGCAATTGGTGAATCTCGATGCCAAACGGCAGCGTCTTAAGCCCAAGATAGCGCTCTGGGAGCAGGAGCTGCGTAAGCTTCAAGAACTGGATGATCCCGTGTCGCGTATCATCGCACATGTCGTTTTTTCACCTCCGTACGGCGTCGGGCCAACGAAAATTGGCACCCGGCATCTTCGGAACTGGGCATTGATTGAACTGCACCAGGGCAAGCACGAGACTGAACTGATATCTCTAAGAAACAAGATCTTTACCGGAAAAAGGGGGTTTCACGCCTGTTTTCATGCAATGCCACGATCTGGTATCGGAGTTAAGAGGTCACTGGTCTCCTTCGACCCACTAAACCACGCCGCCGAAGTCCAGGATACAATGCCAGAAGAGGAGTTGAGAGACCCCAGGTCCGCCACACCCCCGTGGGATTCAGCTATCACGGTCATTAAGCACGGCGCAGCCACTGACTTGACAATCGGATCGGTCGCCGATGCAGCGTCCGTTGTCCGCCGGATCCACGGAAATGTCACATTGGAGTATGAAGAGTGGTGCGTTCTTAGAGAAAGGGGGCGCATGGGCGAGGGCAGACGGGAGATGTTCTCAGCCGCTGGTGACTCTGGGTCTTGCGTATTTGATTCGTTCGGCCGCGTTGTCGGAATCTCGAGAGGTGGAGGACGAGAGGTGCCCGAGAGTCATGGGGGTTATTTCACCCCAATGGAATGGGTGCTAGATGATATCAGGGCTCATGGGTACGACGTCGAGCTTCTTCCACTGGGCTTGGATTGGCCTTGAGTAGTTAGAATGGAATTGCAGAACTTGAGCAGACAACTCAATATGAAGCTCTTGAGTAACTTGCAACAATTAGTCTTGACTTTCATGAACCATCTCAATAACTGAGCCAGAAGATACACAGATAGTCCTAGATGCATGGCTATCCAACACCGCAACAGGGATATACAAGGTCTACTAAATTCCAATGAGAATCAGATCACAAGGTAAGCCATACGGCTAATAGTAGAAATGATCTTAGGTCCCCGAGATTTGAAGCCAAAAATATGCTCGGCGATCACTTGGATCAGATTGGATCAGATTCCTCCAGCCGTCCAACGCCTCCGAGGCGGTAAACACCCAGCACTTTCCTCCTCAGAGTATGAATTAGCGAGTTGGCTGGCGCTATTGATTAAGGTATGCATCTAGTCCAGTGCTTAGCTGCAGATAGGCTAAAGAGGCGTTTATTAGCTGTCAGGGGGTCTCGGGCCCTCAGGTCATCTTGAACCAGCCCTATCAGTGAGAGGGCTGCACCAAGTCTGATCTTTTGACTCCCTTGCAAATAATCTCTTGGCCAATGAAGATCAGTCGTGGCCTAACCACTAAGCAAAAAATCCCTTAACATCCTCGAGGCTGTTTCATCATCTGCTAGTAGGACAATTTAATGCAGTGAGCTGACCAACGTCATGTCCGCAGTCCGACGGAGTGGCGTTTGCGGCTGAGAATCAATAATGCTCGACTCGCGATGGCATCCAACTGACCGGTTCCAGGCCCCTTAAATGTAGAGTCTAGATCTTACAAGGCAGACTTGTGGCTGAAGCCCCTGACTACCAGCTGAGCTTGCTTTAAGCTTATATACCCCTGGGGCATCAACACCAGCATACCTCTTCACTACCAAACAAACTCTAAACTTCAAGTCAACCACATCACACACTCCAAAAAGATGAAGATCAGCTTTCTCCCTCTTGCCCTCGTGGCCAGCCTCGCTACCTTTGGCGAGGCCAGAAACTGTACTCCCAACCTCGATCACTGCGGTCACTATCTGATGGACATTGGTACGTCGACTTCTCGACACCATCAACCATGAAAAGTATTAACTGTGACCCTCCAGGCCGATACTACTCCACCATTGCGGACGAGCTCACTCGAGCTACCAAGACTACCTGCTTCAAGAAGGAGCACTTCACCAACGCTCTCTTCGCATGCGGCACCAACGGAAGCATCAAGTACAAGAAGTTCTGCAAGAAGGGATGCGTGGTCAACTCGGCGGGCAAGCACGATTACTGCCTGTAGGCTTGAGGCGGTTGGTTCAGTCGGTTCAGCTTTGTTAGCGAGTTGGGGAGTTTCTTAGTGTGGCACTAGTAGCGCTATTGATGTATTGTTCAACGCCACACCACATCGTCCATGATCTGTCTCGCTCTAGAGTTCTCTACTGTGTTGTGTACGGTTCAAGAAGTATTTGGGCCTGGTTTCATTTATGGTACTAGTGGCTCCAGGGACGTTGTTGAAGGGATATCTGGATGGGCTGCAAATCCTACACAGAAGGGGAAGAATGTTGAGGCTCGAAATTTGGCAATTAGGGTGAACTACGAAACATCATCACGAGTGGCTCGGCAAACGCCAGCAGTGACACTCACGTAGTTTAGGTAAGACAGCTCCCAAGTCAGAGCATGTGGCTGCCTCTATTGACTCAATCTTGATCTCATGAATCATAGCACCTGACCGACAGGACGGGAGCGGAAGTACTAAGAACAGGGAGCGGGCAGGCTTATCCGCCTTTATGTTAAGCTCCCGCCGAATGAACAGTAGAGTAATATGCTACCTACAACTTCTGATTTACTGGGTAGGCGGGTTTTCTAGATGACGGACATGGAACAGCAGATTTCTCTTCATTTTCTCCAGCAGCTTCAAGAACACAACCCAGCATGTCTCGAAAGGGTCGTCGGG